>OZ023163.1:23033751-23316251 GCA_963678695.2 Diplodus puntazzo
CCACCCCCTCTCACAAAGCTGCAAATATATTAGCTGCCTCTTTTTCTTTTGTCTTGGGAAAATGGCAAGCAGGGGGAGTGTGTGTATGTTTGTGTGCATGTGTGCATGTGTGTGTGGTGGTAGTGGTGGGGGGCTTACTGTACTAAGAAAATGTGGAAGAACACTCCCCCTTTGTGCCATTCCTGTTTAGATATCCCCATGGTATAGGGCCCAGTCATGGAGGGAGGAAAGTGGAAAGAGAGCTACAGATCCGAGGACGAGTTATCAGAAATACAGGTATGATGTAGGAAACTGGAAACAGACTGACAGATGAGGAAAAAGAAAGATTATGAGTTGCAGATCTCATACAAGCTGTCTGTTTGGTTAAAGCTGCTGGAACAGGGAACACTGTTGAGCTCAGTACGAAAGGTTGATTCATCCAAATTACCAAAACACATACGTTCTCTCCTACCCCTGGTGGCATGTAGCCATGCACATAGTTTGGTGTTATTTGCATTAGTTTTGATATATATTTTTTATGTTTTATAGATATTGGTTTTCAAGATTTTCAGGTACGTTCTGAAGTCTGTAGATTATCCGGAGTAATGGAAGCACTAATTCCAAAAAGACATGCTGTGAATAAAATGCAACTTTTCAGTCCTGTGAGCACTATTAATTATATTCTGTTCGACTCCTTTGTTTCAGGCTTGAGGCAGAAATCTCAGAGAGGGGTATCTCAAAACCCTGACCAAAAGTTTCATCACAAGTTTACAGTGTTTTGGTGTGTTTTTCCTCTTCAGCAGTTTCCCTACAAAGTTTATATTCTATTTATGTTTATTTATTATAGCTCAACCACTTGAACTTAACCAGTTCATATTCTGTGTATGGCAGAAAATTAATCTGCAACTATTTAAAAAGAAATTTAATTGGGAATTGGTAAATGCTTGCAATATTTACTTAAAAATTCAATTTCCAAATCTGAGAACTCACTTACTGTTGGTTTATTTAAGAAAGGAGAGTTCAAATGAATAAAACACAGGGTACATGAGTAAAAATGCCAGAATTTGCCAAACGGCTGTTTTTCATCAGTAGTCCCTGGCCAAGGTGTTGAAAAGGGTTCCTAAAATACAACAGGGCACCAGACAAAATAGTACAGGGCAAGCCGTTTAAAGATTGGACAAGGACAACCAGTTGTCTTGAGGAAGTGTGATGGATATTTTTTCACTATTTTTTGGCACTTTGCAATGACAAAAACAAATTGACAGATTATTTGATAAATTGCAGCCCTATTGAGATGTACCTATTGTGTGGATTGTGGTAACCTACAATTAACACACCTGTTTAGATTGATTGTGAATTTTGAACACATGCTAAAGAAGGGCGTCCTGACCGAAACGTACATGTGACAAAATTAAAGTTTGATAGTTGTTCTGGCCTTGATTTTTTTTGTCTATTCACTACATTAGGTATTCAGCACCCTGCATTCAAGTTATTAAGTTATTGCGTGAGTCGAGTGGATTGTCTTTTTTTTTTTTCTTTTGATTGCAGCCCTAACAGATATTGCTATGGTGAAGGTAGATCTTGTCTGATTTCAGAAATGGAAACAGCGATAGAGTCTATATAATGGCTAAAGACGGTAGATTGAAAATATCTGACTGCATGTTGTCAGTATACCTGAGCTGAACAGACTATGTATATATGTTTCATAGGAGGTGTATATATATATATATATATATATATATATATATAGAGAGAGAGAGAGAGAGAGAGAGAGAGAGAGAGAGAGAGAGAGAGAGAGAGAGAGAGAGAGAGAGAGAGAGAGAGAGAGAGAGATATTCCTACACATGAACCAACTGATCCTGACTGAGTTCTTACCTGCACACTGATATACTGTTTATTATTGTTGTTATTATTATTGCTATTATTGTAATTGTCATCATTATTACTGTTATCATTATTATTGTTATCATTATTGTTCTGTAATCCTGTACGCTTTGGCAATATTGTGAACCACAGTCATGCCAATAAAGCTTGTTGAAATTGAAATTGAGAGAGAGAGAGAGAACATGTCTGCTGTTCTATGTCACATTATACACACAGACAGACACATCACTTCCCACTGGTCCTGCATGAGATTAGAGTCTCTACAGCCTCGAGACTGTCACTCAAACACAGACAACTGATGTGGGCGGGGCTGTGACAACTCTCAAATCTGGCAAGTCAAATGTTTTTATTTGCACAGAAAGCGAGTGCCTGCGTGTGTGCGCGTGCGTGTGTGTTCGCGCGCGTGTGTGTGTGTGTCTGTTTGGGTTTGTGTGCCATATGCAGTGCGCCAGGGAGGGCTCTCTGGAACATATTGGTGTGCGTACATAGTGGTTAATAATAGTAGCAAACGCATACAGCGATGGCAGCTCTGATGTGTGTGACAGTTTTACAGCCGCACACGCCAAGACACAGTCACACACACGTGCACGCATGCACACACACACACACACACACACACACACACACACACACTCCCACAGCAGAGACGGAGACCTCCTCTGCCACTGAGCCCTCCGTCTTTGTCGAGTTCTCTATTTTATCACAGATCCTGATAAGTAAAAACAACCACTTCCCACCCACCCTACCTCGCCTGCCTGCCCCTCCCGTATGCTCATATGTGGGCACACACACACACGAAAACATATAGCCGAGTCAAACTCAGCCACCTACCCCCCCCACACACACACACACAAACACATACAAATGTACATGCTTAACCACCCTCTCACATTGAATGCACAAAGTCCTTGAAGCAGGCAGGCACTCACATACATCATACACCCAAATGCACAAAAACACATGACACACACACAGACACACACATATCCTCATCCCCCCCTTCTGTCATAGCTCATTGTTGCTGTTGCTTGCTTGTCTGTGCCGATGGTTGTGTTGTGCTGGGGTGGCAGCTTTAAGTTTTGATAAGGAGGGGCAGGACGGGGAGGGGGAATCAGTGACTGCTCCCTGCGGCGAGGTCTTAGCAGCAGCAGAAGACACCCAACCTGTCGTCCGGATCAGTCTCTGGGGGAGGTAGACTGAGACACAGTAGAGCGGCAGCGTCACTCTCAGCTCGGACATCTCCAGTCAGAAAGAAGAGACAGACCCTGGGCTTGGTGGCTGAGCTTGGCAGGCAAACCAAGAGAAAGAGATAGAGAGAGGCCAGAGCAGAGCAGACAGCCACCCAGTGCCCAGGATTAGTCTGTGAGGTTGGCCAGAACTGAGAGAGAGGTAGCTGAAAGACAGACGGCAAAAAAAGGACCTGATGCCTGGCGCCGACTCTGGCGCAGGTTAGCAGCCAGAGAGACGGGGAGACAGAGCGACAGACAGACAGAGCGGGGACCCAGGACTCTGTGGCTGTGTGGCTGGTCTGGAGTTGCTCACCCATATGGTGCTCCGCTCTGTTCCTGCTCCCTGTCTAAATCCATATGCTGCTGGTGGAAAGGGGCCCCCCCGCTCTCCTCCCCTCCCACCTCGCTTCAAGATCATGCAGACCCCCCCACCCCCCCAACCCGCAAGGGAGGTGTTGGGAGGTAAAGCCCTGAAGGCTTGTACCCCCCTCCTACCTCTTAACCCCTCAGAGCTGCTTAGCCCATTGTCACTACAATCTGCCACCATAGCCTTGGTGTTGTGTGTCCCCTCTCTCTCCCTTCTCTGTCTCTCTTTCTTTCTCTCCCTTCCTTCATCTTTTCATCTCCCTTTGGCACCAGATAATCGATGAACTTATTAACTGCTAATTATTCAAGCTGTGGATCGAGGATCCCTCCCCATCTTTGGAAAAAAAGGGAACCTTTCCACTCTGCTCTGCCAAATGAAGTGGTTTATATTGCCCATTCATTTGGATTAAGTGCATTTAGGCTGCAGTGTTTGGGATGTGAAGGCTTTGTCAGATTGCTATCAGCAGCGTTTAACATTAATCCTCATTTTGTTCAGTCGGTTGATAGCACCCACTTAGTGGAAGCCCAAGAGATTTTTATATTGCAATACACGCTTCTTATTTGTTTTCCCTTTGATGTGCAATTCTCTAAAAAGGTGTGTGTTTGTGTGTCTCTCTGTTCTGGTTTCTCAGGAGGTCCTTCAGACGATACCAAAGTTCTGCTTTCCCTTTGACGTGGAAAGGTACGATTCCTCGTTGCTTCCCTGTTTAGCTACTTTCACCTCCTGCACACAACACACACACACACACACACACACACACACACACACACACACACACACACACACACACACACACACACACACACACACACAGATATGTACACCTAGCTCTCCTCCCACCTACAGAGACACATATGAAAAAGGAAATGAGATGATATGTATTTTGTGCATCACACAGTTGTGTTATGTTTAAATTACCATCATTCCCGGGTACATTCATGTGATGTTTAACTAACCGTCAGAGTGTTGGGATGAGTGTATTTGTGGGTGTGATTGCACATAACCTCTCTAGTCTTAAACCATATAAAGAAAATCGGACATTTTCTTGCATTCAATGTGTTCTAACTGAACCTGTAAAAACATATGGCTGTTAGCAATATATCCACAAAAATGTAAATGCTGCGATGGTGAGGCCACACTGTGATTATGATGATAATGATAACAACAACTTCCATTAAAGATGATGCTGATGAGGTCATCGGTGACGTGCCCACTTGATGGATCATGCACAGTAGCATGTTTATGTGTGCATGTGTGTGTGAAAGAGTCCTTAGCCTAAGCCAAGTGTGTCCTCCTCTACATAATGTAGGTACGATCAGGCCGGCAGCTCTCTGAAAAATATCGGCCCTCTTATTTTCAGCGTGGAAAATGACATGTTAAAATTCCTATTGTGAAGACAGAGAGGGAGAGAGAGAGAGGGAGAGAGAGAGGGAGGGAGGGAGAGAGGAAGGGAGAGGGTAGAGGGGAGGTGGAGGATATACAGTCTTTTACTGAAGCTGAGCTGCTGCCATCTAGTGGTGTAGGGAGGAACATAGCTTCTCAAAATGTACCTTGCGGTTAGAAAAGATTTTACAGTTTTTCAAGCAGCCACAGCGGAAATATGTGACATCTGATTTGGATCTGGGAATTTAGCTCATGGCGAGATTTATATCTGTTTCTGATCCAGCCAGACTAAATTGTGTTCTATTTTGTTGTATTTCTGAATTTGAAAGATTTCAAAGATTCACTGCACTGGATTACATTCAATTGATTGTTAATTCATTATGTTGTTTTGGCCATTTATGTCCGGTATGTGTCCCTTGTGTCTGGACCCCAGGGTTTCCCACAATCAGGTGGGGCAGAATTTCACCTTTGTGCTGACGGACATTGACAGCAAACAGAGGTTTGGTTTCTGTCGACTCACTCAAGGCTGCCGGGTCTGCATATGTCTGCTCAGGTAATACACACACACATAAACACACACACACACACACGGCTCACAGAATCTTGTTCTGCTTCAGTGTTAATTTAATCCTCCAAACTATATATATTGTTTGTATTCTTCATTTATTATCATGTCCTAAAGAAATAAATTTCACCACTGTCTTTAGCACTGTGTATCTTTCACTTCGTTATTTTTAAAAGATTAAACATATTTCATGAATTTAAGTAAGTTCAAATGAGAGACAACTGCATGTGCTCAAAGTTATGCCACACTTCCCAAATCCAAACATATAAAAGTCAGCCTTTCACATTTCACTTTCTGAATCAGAATCAAGAGAATGTGTGGGCAAAAGACTTGTTCAGACACCAGTGTCTTTATTTACTCGTTCAAATAAGCAAGACTTGGTCTGTTCTGCCCTTTTTCAAATTATCTATGGATCAGTCTCAGAACTGTTTTTTTTTTCTTTTTTCATATCCGCTTTTATATTTCAAGTGTGATGAAAAAAATTAATTTACCAGATCTTAGAAGTGAACACAGACAGACAGCATTTCCATTCATTCTCACACTTCACACTGAGCTGCACTATGCCAGAATAACAAATTTATATTCTCATCTGCCCACACAAATATGTTAGTGATGTGCCTATAATTATCCAAAAGTTTAACAGTTTTTGATATTTCATAGGTGGATTTATCCTATCACCGCAAACATAAATGAGGACACCAAACCCAGGAAAATTGCATTTTCTTCGCATAATTACTCTCCAACAAAGGCTATTATCATTTAATTCCCATGTAATTGCGTGTTGACACAATGTTTTTACTGATGTAATTACCTTACCATTACACAGAAGGAGCACTCCAGTGCTAATCTCAGTGGACAGGCTTGTGCTCTTTAGAATAAACTGAGGAAAATGTACCAAATAAATCAATTTTTAATTAATGTATTAAGCAGTTTAACAAACAACACACTGGAAAAAGGAGCACAAAGCCTTTTCTTCTTCTCTGTTAGTGTAAAGAAGCACTGTTGTAAGTGGTGATCTCGCTTCCTCTGTGTGTGTGTGTGTGTGTGTGTGTGTGTGTGTGTGTGTGTGTGTGTGTGTGTGTGTGTGTGTGTGTGTGTGTGTGTGTGTGTGTGTGTGTGTGTGTGTGTGGAGGGTGCTGGGTATGCGTGGCTGTTGATGGACAGTCGTGCGTTTGTCGCTGCCCTGATGAGCTGCTGTGAAGAACAGTGCCCCTCCTCCCCACACCACCCACCCTTCCCGGCCAGCTTCCATGGCCTTTGTTTTTCCTTTCTCGTCCTCTCTCTCTTTCTATACCTCTCTCTCTCTCTCCATCTCCCTCTCTCCCTCCCTCCCTCTCTCTCTCTCTCTCTATTTCTCTCTCTTTCTTTTCTCCTCGTTATTCGGCTACTGCCACAGTGCGACAGCAACGACGCTTGGCCCATAATTATGCATGAAGCTTCACTGCCAATTAGCAGAGGTTCCCCTGTCCCTCTCGCTGAGTTAGACATGCTAATTCATTTGACATATGATGTATAAAATTCATTATGCATTCTGAGTAGTTTGCATGGCTTGCTTCATTTATAATAAAATAACGTATAGAAAGTTTTTGTTTTTTTCGGCAATTTGAAAATGTTTGTGTGCTCCCTGGTTATGTTTTATTTCTTTTATGTCCCTATCTTTTTCCTTTTTTTTAATCTTAAGTAGCCCCACTGTGAGAAGATGAGCAAAAGATATTCTGAAGCATAAGAAGAACAGCATTTTAGATATATTCTAGAAGAAAAGTGCTACATTTGTAAATGGCGTGCCTGCGCTCAAGGTCCCTGGTCAAGCGTTTATTTTCTATTTATTATTTTCTAAACTGTTTTAATTCTACCATATTACTGATGCAAGGCAGTATTAAGGAGGTGAAATCAGATTGCTTGTGTTAAAAAATGACAATTAAAGAAAAACGGAAAAAGTACAGATAATGTAAGTTGTTTATCCTAAAGAATTATCAGTTAAAATGTGTCTGGATAAAATCTAAAGCAGTAGGCCCACAAGTTTATTTTTATTTAATCCATGATGTTCAATGGATGTAAAATAAAATTAATTAAAACAGTTTGCTTGTCTGTGAAGCTTGTTGAAGTGCTGGGACCATAAAATTGTCACCTCTGCTTACAGGAGGAAGTGCGTTAATGAGCAGGACAGTTTTATGTGGACAGACCTTTGTAGTCTCATTGCTAAAGCCGTGGCCGAAAGGGCCATGTGCCCTACAGGCAAAACCTCAAGAGAACAAAAAGAAACAACACACATAGAAAACAATTATAACTGGTTCTATTTCACAGTCTTATTCCCCGTCCTTTCTCATTGTTCGTCTCTCACATTCAAAGGATTTACTGTGAGTAACTCAGAGATTAAAACATTTGATTTCCTCAGTTTCATTTATTGGCTGAGGCTTTAGGACACGTTTTAGGGACTGGCTTAGTTCAGTTAGTGGTCATTTAGTGGGTCGCTGGAGGACACTTCCTTTCCTGTACTTAACCCCTTAACCTGAGAAAGTAAAGGTGTAATGAAATCTTCCACTGAGCCGTCTACAAAGTGTAAGATGACTTACGATTACAGGTGCCTGTGCATTAAAAGAGATTTAAGATTCATCTGAGGAACAGGAATAAGTGTCGTGCTTTGCACCCAACAGGTAGTTTATGGCAGCAGAAAAGGCTGATACAAGTGCGCCAATGTTAAGAGTGAATAAAACACCTTTAACTACTGAGTATTTGGAGAGTTTGTAAATGGTTATTTCACTCCAATTTATTCTCATATTTCAGCCTCATTTGTTTTCCTGTTCACTTCCTCTCCATAAAAGCATTATTGGAGGTTCCACTTGCATCGCCCTGTCTTCTGTTAAATATTTCCGTTCTGTTAGGTGGTCTGAGACGGAGATGGAGAGCACGACGGGCTGTGAGTGGGCCGCAGATTAGCTGGTTCATTCTTTGAGTACATGGCACTTTGAGGAGACATGTGTTTAAAATGGCAGGAGAGATTGCGGGGCCCCCACGCACTGAGCACTCTGGTGATGGATGCCTCTCTCTCTATCGGAGGATTTGCGAAGCACAAACAGATCTGAGCAATGAACTGTGAGGAGTAGGAGTATCTCTCTAAGCTTTCCAAACTTTAACTTTGCATCAACAGAGAGCACAGAGCGGGGGGTTGAAGGGGAGGGGGGGTGTAAGTAGAGGAAAACAATACGTCTTTAACTTATATTCATTCTATTCCATTTGCATAAAAAGGGACCATTACGTATCGTAGGAAGATGGTAGAAGAATATTGATAATTTGTGGTTGACTGCCTTCACCTTCTGCGATCATGCATTTTCCTCTAAAACAAAGGATTTACAGCACCTTGGTGTAGGAGTGTAATGACTGTGAGATCTGTGAGGCTTGACGGCTGCTCTGACAGCGAGAGTCTTATTTACATCCCCTTCAACTGTGAAAAATGAAGGATTAATGTCCAGAAGCCTGGCTTCTTAAACAGAAGGCAGATAATACAAAGGCTTTGTTCCCCCCCTTAGTCATTATATCAGACTGAACTTTCCCTGCAGTGGTTAAATGTAAACTGACCCCGTATGCAGATATTTGGGTTACGTGTTGTTTGACGTGGCAGAAATAGGTCTTAAGGTTGATATCCGGTCAGCATGTGAATTAACATACGCGTGTTTGATTTAGTTTCTCCTGCGAGTGTGACCTGATTGCTGTAAATCGTCGCGCAGACGTCAAAATATTGGCATGCTAAGAGGCTGATTGTTTCAGACTAATGGTCACTCAACCTCTCTGATTGGTGCGCTTGGCTGCACTCCTCCGGGAACCAAGCCTGTCATTGGCCCCTTGCGGATTTAGCGATATGAAAATTTGCATTAGGTCCACTTTATTGTTTTCTTGTTGTCTGTTAATTCCAGTCTACAGAGCAGCCAGTGACCCATGCCCTGGAAGCTCCACAGTCTCCAGCCAACTGCCTGAGCACGACTTTACTGGCCTCTAAACTCTCACACAATCAAAGCTTCACTTACTTATTCATTCATTTATTATTGTATAACTGCACACTTAGCCTCTTTACCGGAATATTAATTTGAGTCAAATTATTGTTTTAATGACTCCTTATAACACTATCACTTGTTCACTTGCTGATTATTGGTGAGCAAGTAAGAATCCACTACTGATTGATTGGCTCATTTGGCCACTAATTTATTTTTCAACCCCTGCATCCAGGCGAGTTAATGAAGCATTAATGGGTGTTTCTGTTTATTTCATAGCGATGCTAAGAGGTCCTTATCTGGAATCATTATTCATGCGCCGTTCAAAATTGCATGTTTAAACCCAAAACTAAATAAAAATTCAATACCTTGATAGGACACCATGTTTTTTATTATTTGATTGCATAACATTAAACGCGCTGAGTCCTCGCAGCTTTTATGCCAAAAGAAAAATGTTGGCCATCTTCCACCTCGAAAGCCAAGTCGACTTGGCCAAGAAAATGTCAACTTTGTAAAGAAAGCCATGCTGCAGATGCTTTTAGCTTATGGTGGGTGTACTTAGTGATTAGCTTTAACACAAACACTGCAGTATAAATTATTTTGAGTGTGTGTGCCTGGTAATGAATTTATTTATTTTACATTAATTGCATAAGGCAACGATTTTTTTTTTTTTTTTTACTTGTGTGAAGGGCATAAAACGAGGCACAGAGAAGGGAGGAGGAGGGGGCAGGAGGCATCTTGTACTGCATTTTCGTTAAGCCTGTGCATCTGTGAGCAGCATGCTTGTAAACCTTAGCATCCCTCCGCATCACATGAAAGCTATGATGGTTTTTTGTTAAAGACAATCCGTTGTTTTTTTTTTTTTATTCATCCTTCCCTTCCCAGTGGCTTAAAGAACAGAAAATGTCAGGAATGCGTAGCATGTGGAGGGCCCTGGGCACCAAGAATGTCATAACAAGGACTAGATCGCATTTACTGTTTTTTTTCTTTAATTTAGCAGTGACTCTGCTTTGGAGCAGCTGCAGCTCTAAACGCAATCCTTTATCAATGTCCTGCATGCACTTGATCTTGAAGCAATAGGTCACCGATATACATATTGCAAGGCTATACATAACAAACTCAATCCACAAATTTGTACTGTCTAGCAGATGGTAAAATGATTTATTTGACATTTTGACAGGTAAAGATTGAGTCACAACACACACAAAAAAAAGTTTTCAGTAGACCGAATCTCTCTACAGTTGTTGTATTTCAAGATAATCTGATGTGTTTTTATTCAGCTCATCGTGTTTTCTATTTTCTTCCTTAGAAAATGATCACATTTTCCATTAATGCGTTTTTCTCTCTTTCAGTTATCTACCATGGTTCGAAATCTACTACAAGTTGCTAAATACTTTGGCAGACTACCTAACAAAACAACAGGTAATTGTCTCTCTTCGATGCATGTTTAAGTATATATATATTGTGAGGTGCCATGTCAGTACATTACATGAAAAATAAGATGTGGTGGTTTCGATTTGACTGAGAAGGAAGCACACAGTTTAGTGTTTTTTGAAAACCGCACTGGTGAGATATTTTCCTCCAGTCTGTTCTTCCTCTGCATGCCGCATGTTGTCTTTTGTGTGCAAGTTTTGTTCACCGTCTTGGGCTCGACTTGGCTCCCGTTGTTAGCAGCAACAATGTTGACATTTCACAGACCAAACGCTGATCTGACACTGGAAGTTATTCCTGATGATTTACTGGAAAACAAATCGTTAAGAAAAAAATGAAACCACACACACACACATATACACAAACACACACACACACACACACACACACACACACACAAATGCTCGCACTTCACAAAAGTCTTTTCCCCTGACTATTCACTGCATTGTACTAGCAAAGGGAGGGAAATGTAAAATATGCAACAAACTGGGGAGATGTGCGGCGCGTAGCGCAGAGGGTGTAGGTGATGTTCCCATGTTTTGACTGAAGAGAGAAAAAGAAGGAAGGGAGGGAGGGAGGCAGAGCCGGGGAGAGATGCCGAGACTCTGGGACCGCTTTCAATTGCCATGTAGTCCCTGCTTCTTCCAAGACCCCTCAAAGAGCAATGATCAGGACAGGGAGCCTTGCTAAAGAAGACAATAAAACACATAAACATTCTGCATTCACACACAGTTCTGTGATTGAAAGAAATTCAGCAGGATAGTCTAATATAGAGAGAGAGAGACCGACGAGTGGGAGAGGACAGTTTGTGTGCGAGGAAGAGAGAGAGACAGAAAGATTGCTGGAAATCCTGGGTGACTGAAGTGTTAGTGTGCATGATTTGGTTTCTATTTACCCCGCTGTCCGTTCCAGGCGAGAGGGAGATGTTGACAGACGAGGGAAGACAGAAGAGCGATGAGGGTTTAAGGCGAGGGGTAAATGAACTGTTTCCCCAGGCCGTGTTGCTGACCATGCGTGTGAGCATTGAGCCTCTCATGACAGGAGGCTGTTCGATTGCACACACCCTAACACCCCCTCCCTCCCACCCCTCTCTTTCTCTTACTGTATATTGCCGCCCATTCCTCTCGGGTTTCTATTTCTCTCTGGCCCGCACACACACACACATGTGCGCGCGCATGCACGCACGCATGTGCACATTTCCTCAAACAAGCAACGGCTCGTAGCAGAGTTCCCTTAGAGGGCAAATAGACAAAGAGTGGAAAAACAAACAACAGTGCCCAACCTCTGTGTTCACATTAGTTAGTTTAGTTTGAGTACAAGTTGCAAACTTTTGTCCCCATCACTTCTCCAGCGAGAGGCCCGAGAGTGTAAATAGCAGTCTTGTCCTGGAGCTCATAAATGCTGCAAGAATAATCTCGGGGCCTGTTCTGTGGTCAAGCCAACACTCTGACGGCTTCTTAAAGCCCCTGTCTTTAGAGCAGGGACCCCCGCTTAATTACTGACAGCCTGCTCTCGGCCGTAAATCAACGCCGCTGGATAATAAGCGTCTGCAGCCCTACACTCAGCCGTCTTTTAACCTCACCATTGCTCGTTAAACATATGTCAGTCGGATGTTTTGGAGCCCTTCAGGCCTCGCTGCAGGATTGCCCTCTGGTCTGCAGCAGCGCCTGTCCCAGCACTGTTGTTAAGATTGACACATAACTCGTGACATCAACAAAACTAGTAAATAAAATTCATGCGTCCCATGTTTTTATGTCTTTTCTTTTTGTTGTTTGTTTCTCTCCCCCAGGAAAATGACTTGAATGACATGCTGAATTCTCTCTATGATCTGCCTGTGCCAAAGCCCTTCACGCCAGTCAACCTGAGTGTGGTAGGTATAGATCTCATATTCCCCCTTATCAGAGGCAAGACAGCTGAGAGTAAAGGTAGTGAGAGGGAGAGAGGGAGAGAGGGAGAGAGGGACAGGTAAGTTGCTGTAGTAGTGTGTTGCATCAGGAAAGAGACTAGAGAAGAGCAGAGGAGGTGATAATAACAGTCGGCTGAAGTAGTTAAAAGTAGAGTGAGAGACATTAAAGATGAAATTCGTAACAGAAAAAAAAGAGGAGACAAAGACGGAGGAATGATGAGAACTAAAATGAAATTGACACTGAGGCTAAAGGAGGAGACAAAGATGGCAACAAAAACAGACGGAAAGAAAATAGGTTACACAGGGAGAAACTGGGAGAGATCGACAAAGTATAGAGGTTGAAATGGCTGAGATAAATGAGGGAAGGGGGGGGGGTTAAGACACACTCGGTAGGAGCAGAGAGACACAGAGGACCCAGGACTGACACTCTGTTTGGAGACAAGAAGTGGCGCTAACAGGTTTTTGTGTGATAAGCCCGAGCTGGACATGTTTAAACTTGAAGAGTCCTCTCACAACTCGTCATGTCTCCCTCTTATCAAAAACTGAGATGGCTTAACGAGCCCAGGTCCCTCAAAGTCGGCCTGTGTTTGTGTTACCTCTGACACGGTCTACCCCTGTGTGTTTCCAGCTCTTAAATAAAACCCTTAAACAGTTTTTGCTCGCAAAAGCCTGTCCTGTATAAGTAGAATGTAACGGTTTTCAGTGTGACTACTAAACTCATAATGTTTTGTTCACTTATATCTCTGTTTTTGAGTTGTGAGACTCCTCACCGTAATGGGATCAAAAGAGTTTCAGCCTTTGTCCTTGAGGAGCAGCGCTCCCTTTTTTTTTTTTTTGGACCAATTAAAACAAGCAACTCTGGCTCTTTTCTGCGGCATAGGTCTCAGAAGGATACGCATCTAATTACACAGTTGAATTTACAGCACAACAAGACTAATATGAGGTAATCAATATGTATCTACAAAGGTTAACAAGGTCAATTAAGATTCCTTTTTTTCTTTGTGTCAGTTTTCTATACGCCTGAATATGTGAACAAAATCTTTTCATCTGAATCTCAGAGCTTCATCGGAGGAGAAGCCCTGGGAGAACAGAGGTGATAGCTTCATCTCTTTTCTGGAGAAGCCACTAGTTTGATATTTAATTGATTAAGCAGAATTATTCCCCCTAAAAGAGTGTTTTTTTGTTTTATCATGGCAGCCAAGAAGAAGGATCATTGTCCCCTTTCATGTGTGAACCCTGTTTTGTTCTCTCTCCCTCTCTCATTGTGCAAGAATGAGCAGTTGTGTATTGCCAGTGGGCAAGTACTGAGAGATCGGCGAAGCAAGGAGCCGGTGAGTGGAGGGGAATGAGTGAACGGCAGAAACGGGAGGCTGCTGTAAAATATGAAACCGCTGCTGCACTAATCGCATGGGAGCCGCGGCTTTCCAATTTGGCCAAATAAGCTGCGCTATCTTTTTAAATATAACAAAAACAAACTATCCTGGGCCTTGGTGTATGTTTCTTCTCCTCTGGAAAACAATCAAACTTTGTAAATGATTAATGCCATTCCACACTGCTATATTCTCTCTCTGAATATCAAAAGTTTTTTTTTTTCTCCCCTCTCTATGTTTAAAGCAAAGGCAATTGTGCTCAAAAAATCTCCTTGATGCCTTTCCAGTTAACCCACTTTCAATGTTTTTATATAAACATGTCTTCGAAAGAACAAGAAAAAAGCAGATAAGCAAGCAAACAGCCAATGAAAGCCTGGGTTGAGTTGAGGAGCATGGTTAGTGATTATCACAATGCCATGAATTTGTAGTCCAACGGGGAAACATTATTTAGCACACAGAGCACAGGAAAAAGAAAAACAAGAGAGATATACAGGATACTGTAGTTACTGTAAGGCTATGGGGGTTGTCCTGTGTCTCAGATGTGTTTCCTCAAGTGCCTGATATTTGATTACAATTTATTTATTTAGCAACAATAGCTGTTTTATTTCGTTTCAGTTAGTCTATAACTAGTCCCCTTTTCATTAGTGTGAACATGCTTCCCTTCTCATATGCAATATTGTTTACACAGATAACTATGAAGCAAATATTTTTAAATTCACTTATCCAGCTCCCAAAGGATTATAGACAATACAGCATTTAGCTTGATGTAAGGAAGAAAAATCACAGCACATCAGAAATACGGTGAAAACCTTAAGCTCTGAAAACTGAATGCATACCTGTATTAAAATGAGAGTAACTCAGATTTTTGTTCTTTTAATGATTTAGTCTTGCTAGTGCCACTGAAAATTTTTTTATTTAATTGAGCAGATTAAAAAACAAATTCATGAAAGAGCACCAAGCAAACACAAGTCAAGTTTACTGTGGGGGTTTAACTTCAGTGTGTAAATCATCTAACTTTATTTATATTATATTTTTCTTATATAAGCTTTAAATAGCTATTCAGTGGATTTGTGTTTTATAAAGTTGACAGCTAACCACTAATACTAGCGAGCTGTCCAGCCATCTTGTGTGGTTCTTTGTGTGTAATGATTTTGCAGCAATTTGAGTATTTGTAGCAGTTCTCGTCTAACGGGAAACTAACCTAGCGCTGCTTCTCAGCTAAAGTACAGCAACACACTAACCAGCAGTGTTTCCTTGAAGAGAAAAAAAATGTAGTCCAGTGCATCAGAATTTTTACTTATAATTCATAATTTCATCAGAATAGGCACAATTTAACATTAAATATTACTTCACTGTTTCCTTTTTACACATCGGTCCAGGGCATGAAAGCCACATGGTTTTGTTTCATAATTATTTTCACATTTTGCACACTTGATAAAAATGCACTGCAACTAAATGTCCCAGTGTGAAACATAAACTAAATCTAAGTGGTGACTTGCTGTCATTGCTTTGTCTTTATCAATTCAGTCTGTTCATTTTTATTTGCTGAAATGCTGTCACTAATTAGTATCAGTCATTTTACTGGTGGTAATAGAACACTTAGCTGTTAATCACAACTTCCAACTGCTGAATGAATTTAACATTTAGGTACATTTAGCGACAGTGTCAGAACAGTAGTTACCAGCAGCACTTTAAAATACTTAAATATATTCGTGATTAAACATTGTTGTCACTGGACAGTGTTGAATCAGTGGTTGGGGTCAACCCAGCACTGTTAGAAATGACATAGAATCAATTCAAATCGTTTGTCACATAAAAAGCTAGTTGTCTTGATGCTGCTTGAAACATGACGGTGAATTTTTTTCTCTAACATTGTTGTAGATTTTTTTATAGTCCATATTTATCCTCTCTGACTGTGACGGGCTTTTTCTGTCCTCTCGTTTTCTTATGTCTCTATTGTCGGAGACATGTTTTCATTTGTGGTGGCAATACTTTGGCTGGGGTGGCTGTTTTTGAAATGATCCTTATGTTTGCATTCTCTTAAACATTTTGTTTGTCATGTAATGTATTACTGTTAAGTTGTCTTTTATTTTATTTAGCAGGTCTTTTTAATCTTTTCGTTATTTCTTCCTGTGCGGATTGTTTCCTCATCAAACTTGAGGTCTTGACTGTAATGGTGTTTTGCATTGTTCAGGTGTTGGGTGTCCTTCGTTCTCACACAGAGGCCACAAATTAAATACACAAGTATTAGAGAAAACACAGACTCTGTATTTGCCTGATGTTACTTGTTAGATGATTTTCATTACAGGTCCAAAAAAAAAAGCAGTCACATGACTGAACACTGTGAAGTCACAGAATACTAAATTAACTTTATTATTTTTATTTTAATTTCACATTAAATAACGTGAGAGGATCTGCTGTGGATTTAAGCAAAGACCTGCAACAGATTGTTGAGTGAAGGCCAGGAGAAACGCAGGTGCACCAAGGATAGAGTGTGTGTGTGTGTGTGTGTGTGTGTGTGTGTGTGTGTGTGTGTGTGTGTGTGTGTGTGTGTGTGTGTGTGTGTGTGTGTGTGTGTGTGTGTGTGTGTGTGTGTGTGTGTGTGTGTGTGTGTGTGTGTGTGTGTGTGTGTGTGTGTGTGTGACAATAGTGTGTTTCAGTTGGTGGTTTGTCTACCTGTCTCCAAACAGCACCTCTCTCAGGCCCCTTTGATCTGAACACTGAACCTGCCCTGCTCTCCCAAAGTGAGACAGGCAGCCGTGTGATCCTTTAAACAACCTGTGTGAGTGTGTCTGTGCAGATGCACACGTGCACTCATGTGCACGTATGCTTTTGTCTGTGTGTTGATGCTCCGCAGGCCTATTTAATGCTTAAATAAAGACTCAGTTTTCCACCGGAGACATCACCCCAGTCTGTCTCTTTGGGGAGCTGAGCTGCTACTGAGCTTTCTCTGTTCTGTAGGCCTGATAAAAGCATTGCCACAGTTCAGACACCAGCTCAGCAATTCATATAGACAGAGCTGAAGATAAGCCATAAATCATAGAACAAAGTGAACGGCCTTCACCCCCCCTCTTCCCCTCATTCTCTTCCCTGTGAGTGGTATGCTTCACTTGTGACCTTCTCTCTTCTTTCTCCTGAATGTTTGTGTTTTGTGCAGCACTCCTACTTCATCGCCCCGGATATCAATGGACTGCCAACTATCCCTGAGAGCGTGAGTACTCACGGAAAAAGAAAAGAAGGGAGACAGAAGGAGATAAAGAGAGATCCCACTCCTCTCGAAACATGTCTGCCTCTAATCGCTTTTAATCAGATACACTTGTCACCTTTTGAAATTATTGCATCATCCCCTTGTTTTAGTTTTATCTCCTGTGGTGCTTGTACTTTTAATGTCGAAGTTCAGTGATCGCCATGGGTATTAGAGGATTCAAACTGCACACATGTTCTTTGTTGATTTTGTATTGAAATGGAGCTTAAGTCTAGCATCCGAGATTGTAATGATAAGTTAAAACGGATAAAAACGGTCGTCAGTCTGACAAATTAAAGCAACGCTGATTGATGCATTATGTATTTTATGGTTTAAATCTGTGTTTCTTACCCATGTATTTGTGTGTAGAGATGGAAGTCCTTTTCCAGCCAGTACTGTATGTCTGTCTTTACGGCACACTCTGGCACTCTCACAGTCTGTGACATTGACACTTTATTGTAAGCAAGTTGTGCAAGGACAGTTTGTTATGCCTTCTGTTCCTGTCTATCTCCAGAGGAACCTGACAGAGTACTTTGTGGCTGTGGACGTCAACAACATGCTCCAGCTCTACGCCAGTATGCTGCACGAACGGCGCATCATCATTACCTCAAGCAAGCTTAGCACTGTGAGTCCATTCTCTCTGAGTCAATGTCTCGGCTGCAGTCAGTTATCAACTCTGTCTTGTCAGGCAAGTGGGGGAAACATAGGTTAGAAAATACTGCAACCAGTTGAAGGATGAGTTTCCTGAACATTTCGTCAAAGTTGAGTTGAAGCTTCGATGTTAAGCTATTGTGTTTTCTGTATGTTAATGTAGAATTCATGACATGGTAATATAAGCAACAGCCATAGACAGTCCTGTTTGCTATTTTTGGTTTCACATCAAATTCAGACACCAATTTGCCCTCTTAAAAAAGTACATAGCTTAAATATTGGGACGGTTTCCTAGATTGAACATGATTCTCTTCATCAATATTCCAGCAGGATATCAAACCCTAAGTAGTACGATGAGAGTATTTATCTGACATGGCTACGCAACTTGTACAGAGAGAGTTAAACTGATCTCTCTGCATTCCCCCCTCGCCCTTCCACCCCTCTTTGCCCGGGCATCCTGCAGTCAAACAGCCGCACTATTACCACACTCTGACAGGCTGTGAAATCCACACTAAAGCTGGATTATATTTGACTGTTTGTCTTATAACTGCAGCATATTAATGGCCAGAAAGCTTTAAATTATCCGTTATTGCATGCCCTAACTCTCCCATATAATTCAAAGTCCCCTCTGTCTGTCTGCATGAGGGAGGAAATCTCTCTGTGTCTTTCTCCCCCCTCTTCCTCCCTCTGTTCCTCATTCCATCCTCCCCCCTCCCGTTATCTTTGTGGCTGATGAGGCAGAGCCAAATGTTTATGACAGATGAGATGGGAGAGGGAAGTGATGTCATCCCATGTCCCTATCTGTATCTGTAGTGTAGCTGGTCCTGCCTTGGTATCTACAAGTCTACAAGAACGCTGAACAGCCGGAGGGGCCTGTGGTGGTGATGGGTGCTGGAGGGAACGGTACCCAAGCTCCCCCATAGGAGCTATAATCAGGAAGAGCTGTAAAAAAATTACCAAGCCCTCTGAGAATTTCACCTGTCTCCCCCTCAGCTCCTCAGACCAGCAGCACCTCCGCTCGGGGTGTGGGCTGCACACGGTGCTGTGACACAAGAGTTACATGATGTAAATTATCAGACTCAAGGGTGAAGGTGTTTTTCTTTTTTAGCAGGAAAAGGGGGTGAAGGTGATTTCTGCCAGTGATTTACAGTTTCTGCAGCTCGGAGACTAATCTCGGCTTGTTTTTCTTTAACAAATTTATGCCGAAAGGATTTTTTAAGAGCTGCCACGTCAGACCTTTGCCTCTGTGAGCCTTTTATCCTCCGCAATCCTTCATCCACTCATCTGTCTATCCATCCGTCTTCCTCAGGGAGAGGTGTTTTGGTTTGGTAGCGATGTATGTCAGGCACTGTAGTACAAAGGTATTTTTCACATCTCCGCTGGGATTACTTGCAGGCCTGATGTTATTACTGCTCCTGTGATGCGTTATTTTTTGCCTCTGCGTCGATTGACCTCCGAGTTCAAGTGCGAATGGCTGCCATGATTCTTGAAGCCAGCTATCCGAGTGTATATACACTTAACTGCAAAGAGCACAGCTCATTATCCAAGCCACTGTCTCGTGATCAAATATCTTAAAGGATGGGAAATATATAATTAATGTCAGAGTTTGTCAAAACGTTTGTTTAAGTGAGTGTTAGCAGTCACTGCATGGACAGGTAATATTTCTATAGTCTGCTCACCACAGATAGATGATGTATGAGCCAAGGTATTGTTAGTAACATCGTTAGTACCATCCAGCTGCTTTTCACCACCTCCGCCTGTCCAGCCTCTCAGCCAAGCAAAAAGAAACAGGGAATAGAAAGTGGAAAGAGACACACACACATATAGTACACTACATTTATTCTGCCTACTCTAGGTGCTGCCTCTGTTAAAGCCCCCGGTGAACCCAGTGTGTCAGTCTGCCAGTACATGGCCGGCGCGTCTCGCAAGCAGCCAACAGCAAAGGAATAAATCATGATCTTACAACAATGCGTCAGTTGACTTATTGCTGTTTCGTGACCGGAGGTGAATGGTACCACTGTTTTAAAAGGCCGTTCGGCGGTGGCGCAGGGGCGGGAGCCAGCCGAGCGTGCAGCCTTGTCATAGGGCCGTATAATAGGGCAGCATCGGCCCTTCCTCTAACTAGTCAGTTGGGAGGACCCCCACCACCAACACCACCATCGCCCCCACCACCCTCCGTGTCTTTCATCTGCCGAGGCCCCCCAGCTCTCGAGCCCAGCCTCTGCCCTGCCTATCGCCCAAACTCACACAGCCCGGCCCCAGCACCGGCTGACAGCAGCCCTCTCATCAGCCTGTCAGGCCTATGCTAACAAGGAGCTATCCATCCACCATGCCCTAGAGTGCCAGCTGTCTCTCTGTTTCCTGCCTTTTCCTCTGTTGTTCTTCTCCCTTCTTTCCCCGGACTTCTCTCTGTCTCCCTACTTTTCTCTCTATCTTAGTTATTCTTCCTCGCTGACATATTATTTTCTGTCCATCTGTCTCTCACTCACCCTGGCTACACCTCTTTTTCTCCCTGACTCTGCCCCCGTTCCCGAGTGTCTTAATGCATCCCTCAGTTGTTGGGCATCTGCAGAACATCGGGACATCCTCCCCCCATCCTTCCCCTCCTTTCCCTCAATAGACTTATCTCAGCCCCATGCCATGTGTCTGACTTAACGTGTGCGTCATGCCGCTGTAGCCGTGTATGTGCATATGTGCCCGTTGTGGGTGTTTGTGTCTCTTTCACATGCATCTGTTTGTGTGTCTTCTGCACTCACAGGTGTTAGTGCCTTATGTCTGATGTCTTTCTGCGAGAGAGTCAGTGACTGTTTGTGCATGTGTGGGAGGCCTGGCGTTAGCTGTTACCTGTGTCGTCCTTTGTGCCCTCTCCCTCTCTCCCCGTGCCACCTACTTGTTTGTGGCACACCTGCGTTGTTCCGGGCCTGACACCGGCGTTTGTCAACAGAGGGAGAAGCAGAGCACGGGTAATTGGTGCAGGGGAGGGGAGAGGGAAAGGCTAAAACAACGATAAACCAGCAGGAGAAAACGAGGGAGAGGTGGACAGAAGGACAGCAGGAGGAAAAACAGAATGAGAAATGAAGAATTGGGATGAAAATGAGGCTTGGAAAGGAGAAGAGAGGATTGAATTTGGAGATTGTGTGGGGACAGGGTTGGAAGGAAAGGCCTAGTGGAGGGGAAATTACTTGTGTGAAGAGGTCAAGAACGACTCGACTCGGCGTCGATACCATTCCTCCTGTCAAATTGAATCACATTGCCTCCAGCAGCAGCTATTTGTATCCAACAGTATGTAAGCAGAGGGATTGAGTATTGTTACGTTCGTTCTGTTTAACATGTGAAAATGATGCATGCGGGCCTCCACAGGAGCAGTTTCTGCATTTGCTGCCTGATTCTCTTCAACGTGTCCGGTAGCTCAGGTAAAGAGGAATAGTGTGGGTGGCAACACACTACTTACTGACAAAGTGTGCAGGGCTCAGAGTTGCAGTGCTGAGAAGATCTGAGGACTCTGGTGGGTCCAGGTCTTTAAGAAAACAACTCTGGAAGAGTTGTGTTGTTGCTCAGGCATGTAGGGCAACAAGCTCATCTGAATGTGATCACATGAATATGGAGAGCTGTTTGATGGCTAGTGAACTGTCAGAGGAGCTTGGGTAGCTGCCCACATGAAGTTACCTCCGCCAAGGAGGTTAAGTTTTCTGTTTGTTGGTTGGTTGGTTTGTTTGTTCACAAAGACTACCAAATGGATTTCCACTTGACTTGGATGCAGGATGGTTCTCATCTCAGAATAAAACCCATTGAATTTTGGTGCGGATCCAGATAAAGAGAAAGGTCAATTTTTTTTTTGTCTTTAACTTTGTTTTTTTATATTTTAGTTAATTTCTAATAATAATGGATGGATCTTGATTTAAAACAGTCAGGCTTATTAAGGTGGCTGGTATCTACGAGAGAGTACAACTGGGTGCAGATTCTAGATCTGATGATCTTTAATTATGGTTAGTCAGTTATGGATGGTTTGGAAGTAGGGATGGGAAGATTAACCGATACGCATCGATACACGGACACGCGCAGGCGAGATGCGAGTGCATCGGTAGAACAGCTGTGAATCGATGCAATTTTTAAAATAAAATCAAGATGCATCGGTTATTAAAAGTTTGCATCGGTAAAATTCGATATTTTAATCATTGAGTGGTTTCTGCATTTATTTGTACATGTAACAAACCAAATAAGATGTTATTTTTTGACATTTTTACTCTGACAGGATCTATGTTACGTTAACGTGCACCGCGGATGTATACTATACTATGCGCCTGGGACGTTTTGATGGACGTGCGCGCGCTGTTCAAAACAAACATGGCGGAGGCGGAGAATATCTACTCACCTGTCAACTATAAATCCAAAGTTTGGCAATACTACGGATTTTACAAAGAAAAAGGAGAACTTGTCAAGTCAGACGCAATTTGCAAAATGTGCCGTGCTGCTGTACGGTACACAGGGAGTACCACAAACCTCATTAGTCACCTGAAGCGACGGCACGGTGTGACCGTGGAGGCCTCCGCCAGTAACCCGGCATCCCCCGCCGTGGAGTCAGATGTGGCGACTACGTCTAAGAGCGGTGAGCGACGCATTGAAAACTTTTTCCATGCTCCGCTGGCTAACAGAGTGCTACAGAGAGGCTATAGAGTGTTTATCACTGCAGGTGACATTGTTACGGCACAACGCAGTTTACTTCACCCTGATCATGTCGATCAGCTCATATTCCTGAAGAAAAATCTGAGAGTAGAACACCTGGCTTAAATGACTGACCGTTGTGCAGTTGTGCACTATTGTGGATGGCCACAAGGTGTTCTGTTGACACCATTTTCTTTTGATTCATTATATAATTTGCACATTTGTTTATTCTCACAACAGATAAGCTAAGCTACTGTTACGACTGTTTCAAAGTGAGACTGGTGTTTGTTTACAACAGCATATGACTGCTGAGTCTACTTTACATGTTTCCTTTTGTAAGAAGCTATGGAAGACCTCTTTGTGAGAGGGTAATTTATTTTCTCTTTTTTTTAACTTACTTTACTCACTGGTGAGTTTGCTGACCTGCAGCATAAAGAGTGCTAAGCACATCTAAGCTGAGCTTCATCTTGCATTTAATTGTTTTTGTTAACAATGAACATGTTGTAATATTTATACAGAACTTGTTTGTGAGAGGTCTTTTATTTGATTAATAAATAATCAAACTCATTGAATTGTGCAGTGCATCATGATTGAGTTGTGAATCGTGTCGCATCGAATCGCATCGAATCGCACTTTGTTGAATCAGATTTTGTTGAATCGCAGTGCATCGTGATTGAGTTGTGAATCGCATCGTATCGCATCGGTAGGTGCTGCATATGTATCTTAAATGCATCGGATTTGGGACAGTGTATCGAGATGCGTATCGTATCGGCCTCATGCCAGAGATGCCCAACCCTATTTGGAAGTTAGAGTGAAACAAGGCTAGTTTGATGATGAATCATAATAAATGAAAGGGGAGTGTTTTGCCTTGGCGGAGATATGCACTCTACTTGTTACATTGATTTTTTGTTGACTGTCGGACTATGTGCAATAACGCAGCTTGTTGGTTAATTGCATGCAGAAAGATATTAGCTGTGTCCCTATTCCATACTTCATACTGATTCTAAGCAGGTTTTAAGTATGTGGTTTGTTCACTGTGCACAATTAGTTGCGACACAATTAAGTAGATCAAACAAGTGTGTCTACGAAAACCACCACTTGATTTCTAAGTGTGCTGTTGATGGACATTATTGTCCCACAATGCAATGCACAAAGGAAGTGGAGGCCCTGCTCACAGCTGGAAAATGTTAAAACAAATTGTAGATGGTGGTAAAACATCTTTGCGAACACAGCAGAAAACAAAAATCACTTTTAAATCTTTGAAAAACATTTGATGCCTATTTGTGAGATTTAATTTGTTGTGACCTTCCAGCCTCAGCTTGATTGATATGAATTGCACATGCATTGTTTAATTTCCTCTTCATATGAAATGACTGGGTGTTTTTTACTAATGCCAAAAACATTATGCTCTTTTAAGAGGTTTTCTGTGTAGTACTTACAGTGTACTACCAGTGTGTCGTATGGAATGGGACACAGCAGTTGAGTCACGCTCAGACTACATTATTGACAAAACTGGTGTTTGACCTCTTGAGCTCGGGTTTATTGCTGCCTTCTTCAAAGTTGCAAAGCAGATTATCTTTTGTTATCTCTTTAGTCTCTCTTGTTTTCTTTCCATCTCTTTGTATCTGTCTTTCTCTTTCTGTCTCTGCGTCACTCAGTCCCGTTGAATGTATCTGTGAAAACCGGTGTTAGTGTGGACACTTTCTGTCTCAGCCAACGTGCACCAAGAAAGCTCTCAGGACAGAACCAAAGACCTTGACTGCTTTTTGAAGCAGGCTGTCGCTGTATAATCGGTTAGCTTCTCTCAGAGGAAGGGGCAACACACACACACACACGCACACACACACACAGTGTGAGAGGCAGGCAGCCCCTCATTACCGGGCAGAGCCCGGGTCCCTGAGGACTGGACCCAGCACCTAATCCTGTATTTGTTCTTGGGGACTGTATCTGTGATTCTCCATTGAATGGAATATTAAGCACCCAGGTCTTTTGTGGAGCGTGTAAGCCATTTGGCTCCACTCATCTATTATTTATCAGCCTGGCAAATATTTTATCAGCCTTAGCCTCTCATGACCCACTCTCATGTGAAGCCCCCCCCCCCAGTAAATGAAAAAAAAAAAGACTGGTACGATTTCTCTTTTCCCACTTATCTTCCTTTTACTTTTTGCCTCATTCGTTCTAAAACCTGAACAAGGACACGGGGAGTTGTATTTAGCTGAATTAGAGAAGCAAATATGTGAACTATTCCTCTGGAGTTCCCTCCAAGCTGCCTTATCTCAGGCACACTGCCACCTTAACTGCTTTGGAGATAGCGAATAAAAGAAAACAGAAATCTAGATTTGCTTTATAAATCATTATCTTAGTTTCAGTAACCCCCTCCCCTTTCAGCCAACTCCCATAAGCCAGCCACCAAGCCTGGGAAGAATAGAAGCAGAGAGAGAGACTCCTGTTTTCCCTTTCAACCTGAGAGTAAATCATGCCAGTTGGGGGGCTCACCTTGAGGCCTGGTGGAGATAATTGGAGTTGGTTAGCGAGGTGTTCTGTGCCATTACCTCCTGGTACCAGCGAATGGCTGGGGCTTGTCTCGCACTCCCAGAGGAGGAATACACTCGCCCGTTGGCTCTCCACTTAGTGTGTGCGTGCGCGTGTGTGGGACACATGCACATATGTGTGTATGTATATCCGCAGCCGGATCGCTGACCTCTCTTCATCACAATTTAATGGCCCCTTACTGTCAGCGCTTTGGAAAAAGGGAGAAGGGTGCAGTGGTTTTGATAGTAGCTCTTCCACCAAGTGCTTCACTTTCACACATTAATATTCATAGCATTGATTTATTTTCAGAATTAACAAAAAAACAAACTGTTTGCCAGGGAATTAATCCTGACAGGAGCGTGGCATTGTTGTGTTTCATTTGAAGACGGCAGGCAGCGGAAATATGCATATGCAGATCCACAGAGCAAGACACCAATTAAATGTTGATTAAGTCCTAACTATTGTGGGACTGTGTGTATGAGAGACTGCGCGGAGACAATAAAAAAAAGATCATCGCTTTTTTTTTTTTCAGCCGATATGAAAAATGAATGCAGTTAAAACAAACATGCGGGGAGGGAGGCACATGGACACACACATACAAACACGCACACGCACTATTTGTTGTAAGCATCTCAGATGTCCGAGCTTGATGTTTGGGTGGATTCAGAGGGTGGGGCCCCTCGTTCTCGTTCCCTGGCATTGGTGTTTTTTTAGCCTGATTTCAAGCTCACCCGCTTTTGGCCGGTCAATTGTGACACTGTGTGTGTCAGTGAGTATGGGGTCTCCTGGTAGTTGCGCGCGTGTGTGATAGTGTGTGTCCGCTTCACACATTGACTGTGAAGCTGCAGCAGTATGACAGCGGCTGCTGCTCCGGGGTCCCGGTGGTATTGGCCTAGCCCGCAGTCTCTCTTGGCTAACTCATGTTTCATTCTTTGGCAATTTGCCCTAATGAAGTCCCGCAGGAGCCCCTCAGACCTCTGTTCTCTTTCCATATTTAATCATGTTATTTTAATCTGGGGGATGAGCTAACGCCTCTTTCTCCTGCCGTGTCTGTGTGTCTGTGCGGGTGTGTGTGTGATGCAGGTCATTACTATAGCTGGGTTTTCATGAGATGGGATGTCAAGGGGGGATGCTGGCTTTAAGACAATGGGAGACAATCACTTTAATTTTATGTGTAATGCTGGTTTGACAATGTAGAGAGCTTTTTTGAAAGGGAACGTCAGCTCCATGTATTTGCGTCTCATTATTTGTTTAAAAAAAAAGTTATTTTCTCTTTAATTTCTAGGTCAAAGTAGTTGGGGTAATTTTGATCTTTATGATTACTGTCAGCACTGTTTTGGGCTGCTTTTTTTGCTTTTGTGCAGGTCGCAGCACAATTCACACTTTGACATTGAATTGAGAGGCAGTTAATTATCAACGCTGGGTTTGTGTTTGCCGCTCATCTTTGTGTTTTACGCAGGTTAAAATCTGCACTGTAAATGTTTTTTTTCCTCTGAATGCCTTGTGCAGTAGCAGCAGTATAACTACAAGTGATGACCCACCACAAGTGAATCAATGTGGAGGAAACACTGGTTTCATGTTCCCTGTATGTAAAACAAGTCTTGCCTTTCTTCTTGTCAGTCTTTTTAATACTTCTCCTTTCACCTCCTCATCAATCTTTCTCTCCTCTGCTGTGTTTCTGTCATGACATTAAGACAAGTGGTTGATCTCCGGTTTTCGGTCTGTTCTTCTCTTCCTACAGCAATAGCTCTCAGGTCGTGTGTTCATCACAACAGCACTAGACATGTCAGCATACCATGTTCTTTCTGAGGGCGTTTGTTAGTGAGCAAGATTAAAGGCCAACTCGATGAAATCAAACATACAGTGCATTGACACATCAACACAAAGTGTCACCACCTTGATCAGACTTTTAAAAACAGGTTATTAATGTGTTATTGTTTGGGAGGGAGCAGAGCTGTTGTATTCTCTCGGCTTCTTCGAGTTAGCGGTGTAGAAGTCAGTCGAATAAGTTGTTAAAAAAATATATTAGAGAGAAAAGAAGATGAGCAGTATATTTGGCTCAAATTTATTGTACTATTTTTTGAGTTGTCGCAGTTAAAACTGAACTCACACAAACCTCCAGCAAACAAACGGCTTGGTGAGGTATTTTTGTCTCGTTTTCTTAGTTGTGTGGCCTCAGAAAGTTGTGTTGAGATTGTTATCTCGCTTCTGTCTCTCTCTGTAGTTAACTGCGTGTGTCCATGGTGCGGCTGCTCTACTCTTTCCTATGTACTGGCAGCACATCTTCATCCCCGTGCTGCCCCCGCATCTTCTGGACTACTGCTGGTAAGTCTGACCACCTCTGAAACACACGCATACATACACGAATGCCATCAGGATCTTCATGATGAATGTTCACACCCCCTCCTTTTCTCTCTCTCCTTCCTTCTCTCACTTTTCAGCCACCTTCCGACTCGCACACACCTGACACGTAGCTGCATATACACACACCTACACCGCGCCATGTGTGCTGAACGTGCACCGATCTCTGCCACTAAAACCTCGGTGTAAAAGTGCAGACACACGTGTTCACGCGTTCTCCTGCCCGTATTCCAGTTCTTCTCACAATTTCTCTCGTGGCGCACCTTCTCCTGTGTGGCCCTTCAACATAATGAACGGCCCGGTTCACCTTGCTCCATATTTCATGGCAGTGCTAACACCACGTTCTCATCATGTTAGCCCTCTCAGGGGTTCATTACCACCCATCCAACGCAAATCCAACAAATCTGAATGGACTTCATTGAAACTGAATGGAGCGCAGAAGTAACAGCTCATCTACAACTCTACATGCGTTCAGGACAACTTCAGATCTGTACATGTATAAAAAATGCAGAGTAGGGAAGTCAGATTATGTAAAAGGAGCTGTTTTTTGTCGAATCAGTGCTGATAGCTAATACAGCACAGCGCTTTACCATAAGGGACACGTCAGCTTCAAAAAGCTATTCATCACTGACAGTAAAATGTGATTTTCAACACTCTGTGAAGACTCATCATTATCTTATTTAATCACAGGGGTGTCCTCGGTGCACTGATTAGATAACCACATTACATTAGATGCTCTGTGTGCATGTATCTGTTTAGATGTTGATGAAGGTCAGTACTGTATATTCATGAAACGATGAAGACGGCGGGCAAAGTGCAGAGCTACAGGCCTGCTGTTTGTTTTGCTGTTGCTTTAAGTCGATTACAAGCCTGTGGCTTCTGAATCATTCTGGCCTGGAACAGGCTGACCCAAAGCTATCCGATTATTGCTGCCTCCGTAAACCTCATCATAAAAATGGTTTCTATTATTTGACTGTTTTCGTTGATTTTATTCATCATGGTGGATGGGAAACATACTCTATGATTCAACTTTTCCTTGCCACTAACTTCCAGCATGAAGATAAATGTCTTATAAAATAAGAATGACATGATAATAACCATGCAAAGCATATTTTTGTGATGTAAAAAGAAAACTTTTCCCACTTACTTGGTGGTGTTCCAAGTCTTTCTACATGTTCTGAGTCTTCTACTACTTTGAGAAAAAAGCTCCATTTAATGTCCTGCAAAATAATGTATAATAATAATGTATATAATAATGTATAATGTTTTCATTGCTAATACTATTTTTATCATCAATATATACAGGTAGCAATAACAGTTGTAGAATTATTTTTCTCTTTGTTTTCATGTTATGTCTTTCCAGGTGAATTAATGCTCACCGACAGCTGAGTCTGATCGTTTTAGACAAATTGTGCAAAACAACTGTGCTTGACATTTTAACTCTTGAAGCCACAAGTCAGTAATGGAAAATAAAAACTACTCAGAGATATAATGAAGAGAATGTTCTCTGTTTTACCCTTTAAACTTTAACATGACTTGTGTTTTAAGCACCAGATCAGTTTGCTTGTCGTGTGACACACACCAGTTGATCTAATGTCCCTTGATCTAATTGTTTCCCATTATGAGCCCAACGATGATGCCCAGCGTGTAATATGATGTGGTTAAAGAACAACATGTGAATGATGATCCTTTTTGCTTCCAAATGTTAAGACTATGTTGTGGCATGCAAATTAAAATATGCATTTCTGATTAGCTTCGATGCAAATCTCGTGCATTACAGAACCTTTCACAATGTCTTGCTGTCGATAAGATAGATGTTACTTTTAAAACTGCTTTTATCATTTTGGGGTATTTTTGATAGATCTACTGAAAGATCTAAGGTACAGGACAGTTGGCTCATATCTCACCATATCTTGCAATTTTTTTTTTACAGACCAGCTGTCTAAAACGTTAAAAGTTCTTTATGCTAGTTATAACTTGATAAATAACTAAAGATGAATTAAGTGTCAAAGTCATTCAGATAGATAATTTCATCAATGTTTCTTTACTTCATGTATCCATCTGATATCAATTTTGCTCACAACTTTGTTTCCCTCTCTCCATCCACAGTGCCCCCATGCCATACTTTGTGGGAGTTCATCTTAGTCTGCTGGAGGTATGTTAGTTGATCTGTGGGTATGTGTATGCATATAAATGTGCATGTATATAAATGTACATAATTATACTGTATGTGCATAATTATACATGCTGCCACAAATTGATGTTTACCATACGTGCAAAATCTGTACCGTATGCTAAAAGTTAAATCCTAATTTGCATCAGATATATACAATTTAATTTCAGGGTCCTTGTCAGTTGATTTTCTTAACAAGAATAATCAAATTACTTTCAGAGAAGATGCTTTAATTTTATATTGTGAGTTGCTAGCTTTTCCTCTCTGTATGGTAAGCTAATGTCGCACACGGTTTAGTGACTGTGCGCTCAATTTTTTAAATTTTGGGGAGGAAAATTTTGGCATCTTCAACACACTGAAAAATGACAGAATATTTCCCCTTTTTATCTCACTGTCTGCTTTGTGTGCATTCTTAACCAGAAGTACAAAAGACAGAGGGAGAAAGGCAGAAAAAGTATCTGCAAACAAAGAGATTTGTACTTCATTGTTAAACCCTGTGTGTCGGTTGGGGGGCGGGGGGGCAGGCCGTCGCCAGCACCAGCACCGCTGTGGTTCGTGAATGCACGTCTCGAGCACGCGCACATTTGCACTTGTGTGAAAGTGTGAGTGTTTTTGTCTGTGGGTAATTGTGCAAATGCATATGTTGTAATGCGCATGTGTGTTTGTGTGTGTGTGTGTTTGTGTGTGATATTTGTCTGACAGTTGCGGCAGTGGCAGTATTTATCACACTCTGCATCCGTGACAGACCCCCTTTCCGCCACTACATAATTAGTCCAGATCAGCATGTGAGCCTCCACTGCACAGGCTGTCACAAAAGTGACAAACTAGAAATTCACACACTATGCTGCCCCCCCCCACCACACACACACACGCGCACACCTGCCTGCATCCTGCACCACACTGAAATAATTGTTGAATTTGTCGCCATCAGGATGCACACAACACAGCACCACTGTGTTGTTGTTGATGCATGAGGTTTTGGTGCTGGGGAAAAATCTTTGCACATTCCGAATGTTCTTCTCAGTGCCATTCTTCATTTTGCGAGCATGTGTGTGTTATAGTAAAGATGTTCTAATATTTTATTTTCCTACGCGCCATTTGTCACCGTTAATCGTAAAGCAGTGTGATGACAGTGTGGTTTTAAATATGACCGCTGGGTTTTCTCCTTCCTTGGACTTCAGGACTGAAATGACTTTGTCTGCTTGGAGACACAGCCGGGCCACACTCAGAATTTAAAACTTAATTTTATGATTTCATAATAAAACTATATTCTCTTAATTGTTTCAAATATTTAAAATTCAGTATTATAACCAGACAATTACTTTCTATGAGATACTGGATAGCAAAAGCAAATATGACGGTAAAATAGTGCTCTAATTCTATTATTTAAAAGCAGGAAATCATTTTTAAACTGTAAATATTACAAGAATGTCTGTATGCAAATTTAACATATTGTAGTTTTATTTACAGGTGAACATTTAATTATTTGATATTGTGAGATAATGCTTAGAATTGTTTTAAAAGACTGCGGCAGTGACACTGACAACATTGGACATTTCCTCCCATAGAGAGTACGCAGTCGATCACTAGAGGATGTGGTCATTCTGAATGTGGACACGAACACCCTGGAGAGTCCCTTTGATGACCTACACAACCTGCCAAGTGACGTGGTGAGACACACACACACGCACATACACACATACACACACGACTTCCATAGCTTCTCAACCTTCATTGTCTCATTACACGACATGCAGAAGGTTAATTTTCCTCTCTTACGCAGAGTTTCACTCGCATAAACACACATTCTCTTGTCCACCATAGACTCTCACACTCAGATACTCACACACACGGCCACGTGCACACGCAGTAAAACACACACAGACCAACTCACACACATGCAGGAACTTGTCAAAGTATAGCTCTGTCCCCTCCCCACATCATTAATGACTGCAGTACTGGCTCCTCAGATTGTGGCTGTCTAAAGTAAACTCCCGTCGCGTCGTATGACGCTTGAAGGCAAACAGCATTCCCCGACCATCAGAGGCTTGTGGGAAAATGTGCAACTCCCTTCCCTTCATCTCCATCCATTCTAATCATTATTTCACAAAGTCTTGCATTTCTGCCTGCCCACTGGCACGTTTCTGAGAACGAGAGATAGGAGGAGGGAACGAGGCAGAGAAAAGAAAAGAAAAGAAAAGGCAGAGATGGGTGATTTTCTGGGGGAGAGAGTGGGAAGAAGGGGGCCAATTACCAGTGTGGGCAGTGAAGCCACCTGCCAGTGCATCGTCTCTTTAATTAATGGAGCACTGACGCCGGTCAGTGCTACAGGAAGCATCACCACGGCGTCAGGGTCACTCACACATTTACACACATTGACACACATCCACACACACACATGCACACTCTTATATACTCACACACACAAACCTAGAGAATAACACACATGCTTGTCTTCACTGTCTTTGTTGAGGCAGGGATCTGTTTGTTTAGCTCTTTTTCCTGGTGTGTGCATTAAAGCTCCTCTGTGAGGCACTGAGGTCCCGCTGAGACTGCGGACGCACTATTACCCACACCTAACAGTATATTGTCAGGTTCCACCGCCTACCACTCCTGCCCTACCAGCAGTGTATAGTTCAATCCACTGCCCAGCAGACTCCAGACCCTCTCACATTCACACACTTCTCTGGTTCTACTGATTTAGCACCGCTCAGCCTACTATGACTGCTTACTACCTGCGATGATACAACCTTTCCTACATTTTATACAATTACCTACCTACTTTCTAGCCTGTTTTGCCAGCCAGCCTGCCTGCCTTCCCTCCTGCCTTACTGCCTGGCTGCTCAAGTTTCATGACACCTGTCTGCCTTCTTGTCTCTCTCTCTCGTAGTACTTACCGCCAGCCTGGACGTTTTCTTGCTCCCGCTGTTTGCTTCTCATGCTTCTTTGCCTGTGTGCCTGTCTGGCTACAGTACCTTCCTCTCACTTCCTGCCTGCTTGCTTTCTGCACCCAGGGACTCGAGTCCTAAATTAAATTGCAAACTGAGTTTGTCATAAAAAGGAGTCAGGTCTTTTGAAAAACGACAGAAGCAGAGAGAAAAGCCTTTGTCTTTGCCGTGTGATAAATTAAGTGGCAGGCTCAGAGCCTTTTTGCTTTGATCCCCTACTCACCATTTTTCCTGACTAATGACAGAACATAGCCCACATATCATGTCAAATTACACCTCCTGAAACGGAAACTTCACTGGCATTAATATATTTATCGCGACAAATTGTTGTTGTTGTTTTTATTCCTATTCGTATTTTTTTTTTTTCCTGTCTCCTCTCATCTTTTCACCGGGCTCGTAGATTAATAAGGAAGCGAGCAGGTACTAATTGAGTGGAATTCCAGGTCTCTTGTTAGTTTGCTTGTTAGTGATGAGGACATGCCACATGGCATTTGATGTTTGTGTTTACACACAGGGTGATGTTTGAGGCATTGTGCAGTTTGTCAAACAGAGGCCTGAAATCTTGATTAATGCTGAGCGATTCTCTGCCTAGGTTGAGCTGCTGCGCGCCGTTTCTGAGCTATTTAAACCACTCTTCATTTCTCTCTAATTCTCACTGTAACACTGGCTACTTAACACTCAGGCTTTATTCAGTGTGAAACTGAAGCCCTGAGACCTATGAAGTTATCATTATTCTCTCTTTAAAAGCCCAGAATCACTGTGTATGAATATATAAAGCATGAAATGGATTAAAAGGTAAAGGCCACAGGCGATTTTTGTGCGCATTTAACTCAGAGGGAAAACAAAGCACTCTGATGTTGATTTAAGCAAACCTTTAGAGATCCGTCTAATTATGGCAACGCAGGCTGTGAGCACATGTGGACTCCATTATGTGGCTCGGCTGACCAGTGGCCAAGCTTTTAGCAGGTTCAGAGTTCACAGTTGTCCTGAATTAGCCGCCCTCTTTCAGACAGGACCCCTGCACCGGCTCCACTAGTGCCCGCCCCTTAATGGTCTTTCCCCGCAACTTCACACATAATATTTTAGATTTATTGACTTTTACAAATGCTACCATGCCAGTAGTGGTTCCGTTAAGCAGAAAAAGGAAAGATCAGAATAAGGGAGTAATTGGTAACGGGTTAAAAAAGGATGCAACAATCTTTTGTGCATAATGTTTGACATTTTTTAAATTGGAAACATCATGGGAATCAAAGGTCCTACATTAATTGTAGTTTTGTCCTGGATTTGTCTATTTAAAAGCACACGGCACATTTTGACAGTGGAAATATATTAATCACATAAATCTGTCTAATCTTTTTTTCCTTTTATCATTTTTAGTTTTTTCAATATTTATTGAAAGTCAATCTAAACATTTCCTTTTTGAACCAGTATATATATATATCTATTTCTATCTTTGTGTAAAAAAAAGTAATGCAGATCAATTAATGTTTTTGTTGGTTTATTTGAGTGTGTACTTTTCTTTTGTTGTCTGTTTTAGATATACACAATAATAGTATTTTTTTTTATATTTCAAATTGTATATTTCTAGCGGGATTTTGCATATTTTTCAGATCGACTAAGTTACAGCGAAAAGTTTTTGCACATTAATAAATCATACTAATCTCTGAGAGACTGTGCTTGTGTCAGTAAAATCAATATGTTGACAAGCAGAAAAGAAATAAAAGAAAAGAAATTCTCGATATGTAGTTTTTCCCTGGAAGATCAAGGTATTTTCTGTTTCCACAGTTCCTCTCCTGCGCAGAGATTGTGCTGATAAAGTTATAATTGGCTTTTGGTTGGTGGAGCTGTTTACCGAGCTAGTCATTAAAAGTATCCAAGAATAGCAAATTAGGAGTCTGTTAATTCTGAAAACAAACAGTGTGTGACTGAATCAGATTTTTATTTGATCCCGGCAATTGATCTCAAACCAATGACGGAAGAATTTTTTCATGTATTATTCTTTCTGTGCCACACATTCAAGGTGAGGTGCTACAATGCAGCTTACATCTTTATTTTCAGATGCTCTCTCTCACATCACAGCCTAATTCCTTCTATTCTCCTCCTCTCTGCCTCTCGCTACTTTGCTGACACCGTGTACCCATACATTCCTAGCCTTCATACATTTGATCATTTGTATTCCCAATAAAGGGGGAAATTTACAGCGTACACTCCTACTTCCTGTATTTCAAGCCTGCATTTGGAGGTTTACAAATGAATGAGGGGGTTGCGGTTGTGTCTGCGCGCCTCTCCTGAGATCACCTGGCACACTTAATCAAACATCGCGGCTTTAATTTGGTGTTTCAGTTTCCGATGCTCCCAGAAAACAACATCTACATCATCGTCTGCAACAGCCGACAGCAGGCGAACGCTCACACATGCAGATGCACAGACACGCACAGAGACACCTACACGTTGTCGGCCAGGAATGTTCATCAATGACATTCAGATCTAGTTCAGGAGTAAACTTCTGCTACTCACAGATTTTTGGTTTGTCCACCAGATTCCCCCATTTTCATTTAATATACAGCCAAGACAAATGTGTTTCACTTCACTGGTGCCTTCCTCGTAACGCGGAGCCATCTACAGTAAAGCCCCTTTGCGTGCTGCACTAACTAGATGGTAGCTCGGCGCTGGGAATGTGGTTGCTCCACCTCAGTCACATACTGTACTTTACCAGAAGCAGTCTCGGTGGCTACAACATATAATAACAAGCTCCAAAGTATTTGATTTCGTTCCCGCTGTCGTGTCTGTACTTTACCTACTGCAAATGGCGAGATCTGCTCATTTAAACCATTATTTTACAGGTTACAATTGTTTTAAATGGTGCTGAACTGTGCATACACTCTCTCCGCGGTGTTTTAGCAGCCCTTCATTTACTCATGTGGCGTTTTAAAAGCTGCACTTCATTTTCACATACTCGTTCTGCCGGCGGTTCACTCCGGATTAGAAGTCAAAAAGGGAGAGCAGCATCACCCACTGCGTTAGTTATTGAAGTGAGAGATGACATTTAGCTGTAGTTAATTATGTATGCAAAACTCAGCCGCTCAGCTGCTATAAGAGGTCAGCTTGACAAAGTAACCCCACACCGGGGAGAGTCTCATGGCAATGAGATAGCCCTATTAAAACACACACACACACACACACACACACACACAGACTCTCTCTCCTCGTTGCTTTCTCGCTCTTTTTCATTTGGCTTGACTAATGCATTGTGTTGCATTTATTGAACAAGTCTCACTACGTGCGTTAATAGTTAATCTGTTGTAGTTTTTGTCCATTTGTACATATTTATTTCATCATATCACTTTGCTAATTTATTATTCACCTAAGTTAATTCTGGTATCAAAGCAAAGACTAGAAGTTAATGATCTTATGTGGCTAGTTATAATAGATTGTAATTAACACCTCCTCAACTTAAGTGATATCCCAATTATTGTGCACTTTTACCGTGAGACTGAAAATGGAGGTTAATTTAAGGAAATCATGAAAATATCAAGTATTTGTTTAAAATTGAATGAATGAATTTCATACATTCCAAGTGTGTGTGTGTGTGTGTGTGTGTGTGTGTGTGTGTGTGTGTTGTGTGTGTGTGTGTGTGTGTGTGTTTGTGCATGTGTGAGAGTATACGCTGGTTCTCCGTGTGTCTTTGTTCAGATTTGCGTGTGTGTGCGTTTGTGTGTACGTGAGTGTGTGTACAGTTCAGACTGCAGCACATCAAAAGAAAGTGGGAGATTTTCATAACTATTTTTTTTTCTTTGTAGTTCTTTAATTGCGTCCCCATGGCTTTCTTTCCCTGGACAGAATCTTAAACAAAACATTCTTTTTTTGTGAGAAGAAAACCCAACTTTCTATTTATTTATTTTTTTTTACAACAGACAAGTGTCAGGGTTGTTATTTGGGAGGGTTTTTTTTATGCTTTCGTGAAAATTTAGAAGGATAATTCTAAATATATATTCAGAGTTTTGTGTGTAACTTTTGCTGCTTTTTTTAAACCATTTTTTTTTCAATTACTCCTCAGTAGTTAAAATGATATTGTCAGACAGACTCAAACCTTTTTTCATGTTTTTTGTTGTTTCTGCTTTTTTTTTTTCCTGCTTGTTGACTGAAAGTGGAAGATTATTTCAAAGAGTTAATTACCAGCAATGACTGGGTTTCAGATGATGTGTTTTCTAGAAATATTATACAACATGATCATTTTATTAGGTTGGATTTTAGAATGAAGCAGCCGAGCTACATCATCTCATGCAAAGACAGAGACAGGTGTGGTTTTAATTATATTTTGAAATTCTCCAAAAAGCTGATATTAAGTATATATAAACACACAGTACACACGCAGTACCTGCATGTTCTGTATTCACATGCATTTGAGTGTGATACGAGTTGGGAGCCCTTATGGATGTTTGTGTTCATATCAATGTATTGACGCATCACTTGTGCGTACATGTCCAAGGAGAGACGCACACACACATCCATATGCAAACATTCACACATATGCCTGGTGTCACCTACAGCGGTATCATCCCTTACAGTCAGGCAGGGATCATGATTGCACCTGCTAATTACCATCTCCAGCTGGAGAGTTAAATGGAGATCTGTTCTATGTCTGACCTTTGACCCTGTGCTCTTTATGTGACGCACTTCAAACCCTGTTTGGGCCTGGCTGGGCTGGGCCTTAATGAGACCCCATGTCTGCCCTCTGTGGGCTGTGCGCTTTGGATGCCCCGCTTTCATCCCCAACCATCTTCCCTTGATGTAAATTGAAAAGATCACAGCTATGGGGAGAAGACCTGTACTGGAAAGGCCCCTCTGCATAGATTATGAATATCATAACTCAACAGTTTTTTTTTTTCTCCCGACTCTCGCCCAACCACCCACTCCCCTCTCTCCTCCTGCCACCCCTTCCTTGTACAATGCTATAGTTCTAATTGGACCCAATGGGGGACTCTGTGCCTTTGATCTCATCACCGCCACTGTGACTTTACACTAAAAAATGTCACTGCCAAATTGGGTTATCACCTGTAGAGCCTGGCCTTCCTCTGATGCCTGTACGCATCTCGTTAGCTTCACTCAAACGGTAGAAGTTAATTAGTTTGACAGAGCCATTACCGTGGAGGCATACCTGATGATTGTGGCGTAGGCGCCATATTCAAAACCCAACTGCTCAACACACATTTACTTTTTGGCGTCAGATATGTGAAGGAGAGCACCGCAGACCTTGCCTCGTTTTTCTATTAGCAAAAACGATAGTCTGGTATTTTTCATGCGCTACTGCTATATTTGTCATAAGTGACAATTTAATTAATCACCACATGCGACTAAAGGAGGAGATTTTTCATTATCCTAAACCTTACTCGTGAATAAATGTGAAACTTTGAACTTATCGCTTTATCACCCATTTTTCTGTAACACTGGGAAACAAAACACGGTGGAGTGGTGTCCCCACCTCATTAAAAAGTGTTTGCCACTGCAGTGCTCTCACCCGTTCAAAGCGGCTATACAGAACTCTGTGTGCAGAGTAAACTCTGCTATCCCGTCTTCTCTGACAGTCTTTGGGGTATGCCTCCCCCACTTAGACTGACATTGTGTTCGCTTTGATTACCCCCCCACCCCCCCACAAAAAAAGACAGTTTAATGATTTGCAAGGAGGAAAAAAAAATCAGTGAAAACGCACATAAACATGAAATATTAATTTCAGAAAGGGCTTTACATAAACATAAAAGCATTTAGCACAATGAGTGAATATGGAGATGACACTTGTTAATTTATCCGTGATAAACTTCCTGTTTGATGCCTGGGAGCATTCACAATGGCAGCACGGGGACGTTGTGGAGAGTGAGAAAGCCCAGGGGAGAGAAATCGACGCTGTTCGTTTTGTCTTTGTCCCAGTTTAAGACTGCCACTCTCTCTGTCTCGCTTTCTCTCCCTCCCTCTCAGCCTCTCTTTCTTTCTGCCTGTCCTTTGTATGAGCTGTGCTAACACTTTGCTTCTCCTCCCTGAAGTTTTCCAGATAGGCTAATTGCAGACACCAGACCCCCGATATCCCTCTAATGCCGCCACTGCACAGCGTGATATATTTGGCCACCACTGATTGAAATAGACCTGATCAAAATTTTATCACATCACAGAAGAAGTGGGGTCATTTGATAAGTTGACACAACCTCAGATTTTCGCCTGCTTTCATCTCTTCTGCCTTTTCTCCGTGCCCACATATACCCCTGCTACCAATTAAGACTAATAATGCTGATATATAAGATTTGTTGTAAATGCTTTAGGTTGCTTTACAGAGGTGGACAAGCCAGACAATTAAGTAAGTAAGTATCTGACACCTACACCGAACATAAAACCAGCAGAGCACACGCCGAAAAATGTTGCACTGCATTAATACTGCACACGTGATTGAATGAACTGGTGGAATATGCAGTGCAGTGTTAACTGTAACCAAAAATGTTCATAACTCTGTTTTGTTCTGCTAATTATTTTATCAGTTCTGCATGGGCGGACAGTTTTCTCACTCCAAATTAAGACAACAGAGTGGTGAAGTGAGGTATAATGTCCTTACCTCGAGAACTTCTCTTTAATCTGTGCTTGGGTTAGACGCCAGATCCGCACCAGCCGCAGTTCTACAGGCGACACTTTTCTGAGTTCTTATGTCTAGCAAAATATCTTATTATGTATTGCTAGACAGCATAGGATATAAGATGAAACAATGGAAAGATTTTCAGGGATGAATTATAATTAATGTTTTTCACTAATTGAGGTTGGAGGTAAAACTTATAGGTATTTCCTTTTTAAATCATAATTTACGCCCATATTGCTGCAGCCCACACCAAAACTGCATTAAAGTAATGTAGACCTCCTGTGCAACCCAATCAAACGTTGCGCTTTTGTGCTAAGCTGGCACAACCCACACAGAGAGCAGCAGTCCCTCCGCTATCTCGCCTCCTCCTTGCTCTGCCACAATACAGTCAGACTACTGCTGAGCAGGTGAGGAGAGCCTCTTGACAACTTCCTTCCCAGACTCCCCAGGGCCCCGTGGCCAGGGTGAATCTTTTGTCATCCTAAAACAAGCTCGGGCCTGCTGCTCCTCCACTCTCGCCTGGAGTCCTGGAGACAGAGCCAGGAGTAGGGGAAAATAATTAAAGACATTTTATGTCAAGAGTCCCTTTCTAGAGGGAGTTCGGAAGAGCCAACAGGGGAGGGGAAAACAGGAGGACTGGAAAGAAAGAGGAGGAGAGTAAGAAATGGAAGGAGAAGGTGATGGGAGGAGAGCGGGGGTGGCAGTGTGGAGAGAGAGGGTGAGAGAGGAAGAGCAAGGATGCAAGTTTCCATTTCCTCTCCGCCATCCCCTCCCGCTCGCTGCCTCCCCTCCCTGTCCTCGGCTCAATTAGCAAAGCAGCAGGTGCTCTCAGCAGCACAACAGATAAGCTCGGAGGAAAGGCAGAAGCTTTTCCCTTTCTTTTCTTTCCTTTTTTGAGATGACCTGCAAATGTGATACTTCACACCCGGAATGGTCTAGCTGTTTCCTCCACCAATTTCAGAGGTGATAATTTAACTTTTACCCCCCCCCCCCCCTCTCTCTTTCTTTCTCTCCCTCCCTCTTTATATTTTTCACCAGGTATCCTCTCTGAAGGGCAAGTTGAAGAAGCAGTCGACAGCAACAGGATGCGGTGTGGCGAGGGCCTTTCTTAGAGCGCAGGCCGCTCTGTTTGGATCCTACCGAGATGCCCTCAGATATAAACCTGTAAGGACCCAGTCATCAATCACTAATGACCATTTATCACTACTTCTGCTGTGTTATATATATTACAGACGTTTTTTGCTTAAAGAATTTATGATATGATATATATTCACTATCAAACCCAGAGGGTGATACTTATTTCCAGTATCTGCTCACATACTTTCTGATTTCCCTCTTACGGAATCAACATACATATTATTTCCTCTGTGCCAATACAACAGATGTGAACGAAACATTTGTTTGAGAAAAAATCTACACCAACATCAGGGCTGCTATTGCGTCAATCATCTGTCTATTGTTTATCTTTTTATTTCGGCAATCACACGTTTACACCAATGTTTTCTGTCATTTGAACTGCATTCTTCTGTTTGGAAAATGTGAAAAAGAAAATGTGCTTTATCATGAAATGTGCATCTGGTATATGGGTTTCTCATGATATCGCAACCTTAACCAACATCTCTTCAGGAAAAAATGTCTCCTTGATATTTCCGTTGAAAACGGATCACAGTAAGATCATTGGATTATCTAAATAAATGTTTGTTTTTTCAATACAGTGAAATTCCACTTATATCCCTCTCAAAGACAAGCATCCCAAAAAACCTAAAGCCGGTGTTGTAGTCAAGACCACCTAAACCGAGACCCGCTCCATAAAATTGATCTGATCCACATTTGCATGAAAAACACCTACAGAAATCAAACGTATATTCCTCTTCATTCACCCTTTTTAATTGCCATATACCTCTATGTGTGTATGTACAGATTAAGAAATGTCTTGATAAAATAATCATAAGGCGTTGCAGGGAGTGAATTTGTGTGTTGGGAATTTAATTTTGTCTTCTATGAGCAAACAATTACAAAAACGCAGGAGCTGAAATCAACTTGCCCTTAATCTTTATTCAACACTCCTTTTCATTGTTTTACAATTGACCTGCACAATACAATTTTTTTCTTGTCTTCCTATAGAAACAATAAAGTACAGGATGTTTCAGACAGTTCAATATCAGTAGAGTGATTTTCCTGCAGTTGTGGTCTTGACTGGTCTTGATACCTGAGTCCTTTTTTTGCCTGAGACCGAGACAAGACCCAGAAGAAATTAGCTCTATTCTTTAAAACCGGTCTTTGGGAGGGAGATTTTAATTTTAGTGTTTTTTTTCTGTCTTTGGCTGAACTGACCAGTCAGACTCATTACAGACTGATCCCTGGACTTGACAGCAAAAACATATTTATAAAAACCATGTTTCAACAATGGTCATGCTCTTTTGAATTGCATGTAAAAACAAGAATAATCAGATATTAGATATTAGATATAAAGGCCGCAGATTGTATTTTCATACACTAGTAGATCATGAATATATTGGCTCTTCAGAATGTGCAGCACGCAGTAGCCATCTCAGTTTGGGTGAGTTGAGTCAAATTTCACTGGAGCCTGGTTAGACTGGGGCAGTTTTGACTGAAAGTAAAAGGTGTGTTTTCAGCTGGAGTGCAGAGCTAAGGTGGGCCTGTCTGATGCAGTGAAATGTCAGAGGAGCTGAAAAGAGTCAGGACGTTCCCTTTGAAGATCCCTTTTAGCCATCTTTGGTGTTTTACTCTCCTTTACTAAGCTCCCCTAACATTTTTTTTCTGGATCTTTTCTGCTTATCAAGTCTGAGTCAGAGCACAGCAAACTACAGCATGTCCTGTTTGTCAAATAGCGAAGCCTTTGTTCCTTTGGCTTTGAGATTAATTGGACTTTGTGGACTCCCGGAGTCAAGATGCTACATTATTGATGCTGTCTTTCTTTTCTCTGTATACAGACAGTATACGAACAAACTGCCTCCCCTCTGACACAAGTACTGAGACTCAGTGTATGCGTGTGTTTGTGTATGTAGGAGCTCAACATGCAGTAATTTCTTAGTTCACTCACACTCACGCCGTGTTATCTTTTAGACAGGATCCTTATAAAAGCCGTGGCGTTAACATGCATGCACACAGATAAGCGTGCACAAATCTGCCTTCATGAAGATGCTGATGATACTCCCTCTGTTCTGATATTTGTGGAATATCACTCTGCTAGGTATTGGTATTGAGCTGAGGAAAAAGATCTTCCTCAACAGAGCTGAGCCGAGCGCTGTGGTTCACAGGCACATATGCCCCGACAGAAGGAGGGGTGTGGATGCTTGGTGGGAGTCTTGCTGAGTTGTAAATGAAACAATACTGGAAAATGATAATGAGTTAAGACACAATCAGCTGATGAGAACAGCATTTCTTAGGTCATCAATTTCAGCTCTCGTTGATGCTCCCCCAGGTGCTTCTCACCAGCTCAACACACACGTGTCGAGTAAAAAGAACCTGAAATAGCATCTCAAATTAGTTTTCACCACCACTGATGAAGCTAAGTCGGGTTGGTGCATGTGCATATTCCCGACTCTGTGCTCGGTGTTATTTGAGGGCAGAATTAGCGGACGTTCGAAACTCATGTAAGCAGGTAACTTGTTCATATCATCCAACCTGATGTGAAAACTCTCACTCTTGGCGGAGGCCGAGGTGCCATCACACATCTTACGCAATCCCCTTTTCTCATGCTACAGCAGATTGAGTTAACTTGTTCACATACAGGAGGAGTCTTCCACAAGAACACACAGGCCTTAATCAAGGTGCCGTTTGTTTTTCGGAAACAAATTGCTCCTATTTAAATGTCCTTTCTGATCAGTTTGGGACCTCAGAGCTTCCAGTGCTGATATTGGAAGCCCCCCCCCCCCCCCCCCATCTACTTCAGTTGTTAAGGAGAATGCTGCAATGCTGTTTTGCTTTGAAAATCCATAGATGTTTGTGGACTACTTTTGTCGACTTTCCATCGGAATGTCAGTTAATAGATTAACGACAACATTTTCCTTTTTGGGTCCAGTCTACTCTGATTGGTCAGCTCTTACAGGCCTGAGCTCACCATGTTTCTGCATCAGCTCAGTCTGTGTTTTTGCTACCAAAACTGTGCTGGGGTGTGCCGCATCACAACATTACAAAAGTCCAGCACCTAAATCTGCCTTATAGCCCAAAAAAATAATTGAAAAAATACCTAAATCCTACCTTCGACAATACCTTCGACCTTATAACTAAAAGACGTAGGGGGATGCATGTATATACTATATACTGCACTGTTTGTTGCGGACAGCTGACTGTTGGATCAGATTTTCATAATTTTTCCTGATTATTGGAATATATTTTTTTATTCAATTGCTGATTAAATAAAATAATTTTAAAATGCATTACATTGGCCCTGATTCAGCCAGCAATCAAGTAACTAGTAACTTAAGTTATCAGATACATTTAGTTATTTTCCTCTAAAATGTAGTGGAGTGTACTTAAGTATAGTGCCTGAATAAATGTGCTTAATAAAATTCCATCACTGAATATTAGTACCACCCCAGCCACATGTTGTTTCTCTAAATAAAATTTGTTTCAATAAATCAACTTCATTGGTGACACACAATTAAGACATTGTTTTTTGATGCTTTAACTAGAAGTTGTTGATGTCTTTCTTGTGCCGGACATCCTTAATGTGGTGATTCTCTTAAAATCATTCCTTTATTCTTTTTGGAGCAGTTAAAGGACTAGTTTGAACTACTAGTTTGATTCCAGCACCAGTAGCAGTTGGTATTTGGTGCAATGCCGGTGTGAACCAAAGGATTTAGTTGAATCTTGGTTGAGTTTGGTTGTTTTTTCAGCAGCAGTAAGTCTCCAAATGGTCTGAGGCTGTATCAGCCAGATGGAGACTGCAAAGCTGATTAAACTACAACAAGCTACTTTCAACTCGCCTTTTTACGAGAGAATACGCCTTAAAAACTTTTAGTGATGTAAGTGGAGCAGTATTCCTGTGATGTAATGTGGGCCACTGGTATCATCCGCCCATCCTCGAAAATGGGTTAGTCTCCGGTGTTGTTAAGTTGTTTTTATGTGCCACACTGTGCTCACAGCCTCAAACAGACAAAGTGCATTGTTTTACACAAGAAGAATTTAGAGCATCATTGAAATATGTGAGAATTATGTTAATTATGCGAAAACATGAATTGGAAATTACCGTGAGGCTGTTTGTGATTGGCCTGCAGTGGTTCTGTTGTCATCCTCCGTGTCTATAGCTCACAGGCCAACTGACATGATGTAAGAAATAGTAATAATGTGATGATGTGTTCTTGTGCAGTACTGGGGAGTTTACTGGGACACTGTCTTCTGGTCTTTGGGAGATTGTGCGCATTCTGCCAGCGGAACTGGTTTCTGTTTTGATGTCTTTTTTTCTCTTCTTCCTCCTTCTTCCTCTTCCTTCCTCTTCCCTTCCTGTCTCTCTTTTGGACTCACTTTCTGTTTTCAGGCCCACTTACCTCACTTATGAAGAAATCAGTTGAAATACTCCTTGGTTAGAGCAGATCTGTCGCAGTGCACAGAGATAACGGACACGGTGTGAGCGTCGTAACGCGGTGATTGATATTATAACAACATTGTTTGGTTTAGACCCCCTGCTTTTTTGAGCCACCAAACGCATCTGCCGTAGTTCCTGTGGCTCATTTCTGAACTAAGTAAACATGGTGAAAAACAGATTGGTAAAAAGAGAAGTGAGCCAAAATGAATTAGTATTAATTGTTTATTTTAATTTTTTGCCAATAACGTCTCTGTGGACTCCTCAGGGGGAGCCAATCACTTTCTGCGAGGAAAGCTTTGTGAACCATCGCTCGAGCACCATGAAGAACTTCCTGTCCATGGCTGTCAACCTGCAACTCTTCAAACAGGTACAAATGTCTGTGTGTAAGTGAGTGTGCTTGTGTGAATGTATGTGTCACAAACACAACTACTCATGGTGGTGTTCTGCAGCCAGTAAAATGGATCTGACCATAGAAAAATGTTAAAATTCTGGAAAGTTGTAGGATTGCGTGTGACCTACGTGTAAGAATGGTACAGGTGTGGAAATTTCTTGATTCTTATGATCCATGGTGGTGCTAATGCGGGAGATTTTGCATCGCTGCAGTGACGCAACAAAATTGGGAGTTTGCAGCCTGCACAAAATTAGATTCTACTCATGAGTAGTGTTGATCATCCGGTCACAGCTGGAGAATAAAGTTGTGTTGTCACTCTCTTGCGTTGAATTGTGGCTAACTGTAGACTAACGTCACTTTGATATGCTTGCAGATGTGGCGGAGGGAGGCAGTTATCAGCAGTGAATGATAAAAAAAGTATCTGATATTTTTAAAGGGAATGTTAGGCCACATTTAGGATTATATGAACCCACTGGGAAGCACGAACTGGACAAGAAACATACTGTTTGCAAAATCCGTTACTCAAAAATTCGGACCACATGACGATATGACGATACACACTTCTAATGCACAACACTAAAATGAAGTAAATTTTGGTCCACCATTGTCATATTACAGTTATTAATCTTAGGTCCTGGTCACACCGAGTCTTGTCGCTAGAAATGTGGCTACTTCAAAAATGTCTTGGAAACATGTTTATGTGGCGAGATAGCATGGTGACCAAGTGATCAAATGAATTTGATCGGCGTGTGCGCGAGGCGCGCCCTGAACAAATAGTTTCGCTGTTAATGCATTTCTGTTGTTGCTTGGTGGTGGGATTTGCTGCTTACATAGCAACAAATAGATACATTACCTTAACTCTACCTATCCTGGAAACAATAGTTAAACAAAAAAGAAACACACACTAGCCAGATCTTTACAACACAGGCGACAGTGGTCATATTGCTTTTGTCCACAGGGGCCGCCAGAATCAACAAAAAAATGAAAGGTCCTTGTAGCTGCGTTGAGTTCATGCGTAAAACCAGAACTTTTACTGATCCTGAGATCATAATTATAACAACGATGCTGTCGGTTACATGTGCACATTGACAGATGCACCACTCTATCCTGTCAGCTGTAGGCTAGCACAAATTATTGAGAGAGATGACTGAGTGCTTATAAGGTAGGTTACTCTGTCCTCTCCCGTCAGTGTCAGGTTATTTTTGAGCTGTTTATTTTTTGAGCACATTTTTCTTTCCCTTAGAATGTTAAAATCTTTATTTTTTCCTCTCGGCACCCCTTGTGCTCAGCAAACTGTCATCTGGGTAAAGTTAGCATTTAGTATCTTGACAGTTCAGTTGTTCAGAGTGAGGAGGTATGGAGAAGAGAGAGGCCTGGGATTACAGCTTGTTATTGACCCCCAGAAACTGTTTACTGTGGTTATCTCTCAACACATGTCTTCATGTCTCTCTGTATGCTAAATTTTGCCTCGTGTACAAACAAAACCATGATAACTCAGGTCTGTTTAAAGTATTTTTACCATATCAAGTTTCCGTTCTGTTTTTCACATGTATGCACAAGCCTGTGAAATCAAATGCGGTGTGAAATTTATTGCAGAAAACTGGAAGTCCGCCACTTCTAGACACAATATTGTAAACACCACTGTGTTCATGTGTATATTCATGTGGTGTGTATGTGGAGGATATGTGCACGTGTGCAGGTATCCTTTATTCATGTGCGGTTACATGAGTTTCCCTTAAAATCACTCATGTATACTTAATATGTTTTTCTTCTCAAATCCCTTCAGCAATGCTGAACTTAACCAAGCCAGAGCCGAGTGGAGAGACACCTCTGGCTCCGAAGAAAATTTCCTCTCACCCCTTGAATTTTTCTTTGCGCTCTCTGACCCATGATAGTGGTGTGATTTACCCCCGAGAGTTGCAGCACAGCGGCCCTCAATCAGCCTTTTGTTTCCGTGGACACTCTGCCCCGTCTATAATTTTCCCAGGCAGAGCAGATAGCGAGTAGCAGTTCAAAGCCTCCTCCCGGCTGGCTCCTGCCTCAGCGGTAGCATTGGGAAACAGACCCTTATCTCCTCCTCCTCCTCCTCCTCCTCCTCCTCCTCCTCTCCAGCACGGGGGATGGGGTGAGCTTATCTCCTCCACTCCTCTTTTCGACTAAAGTGAGAGAGGCCAGCGGTCCACCCGAGCTCTGCTCTGGCCATGACCCACATGCGCTCGAAAACAATGCTCGACTTGCATGGCCACACACATGCTCACATTAATTTTTATATATAAGTACACACTCTGGCACTGGAGATATTATTTGTATTTATTTTTTCCCAGCACTTCTGCTGGTTGTTTTGTTATTGATTCGTTTTTATACCAACTGTTATTGTATTTTGAGCCTTTATTTTTTCCTGTTTTGCACCTATAATCCATTATATTATATATTATGTGTTTATTGCACTTTATTTAAAGGCATGTGAGTAGGACTGCTGTCTTATTGGTATTGCTACTAATTAAAATCATAAATAGCATTTGGCCGCATACAGTGAGTAATAAACTTTGGCTGCTGTGCATTTGTCACACATAATAAATAGATTTAAATCCACAAATGCTGCATGGCTGATATTACATCAGGAGCAGGGATTAATTGTTTACAGGAGCATACTTTTAAAAACTTTTATTTCATTAATTATTTTTGCTCGTTTACTTGCCCTATTCTCCAGCTAAAGTAAACAGTTTTTGCATTTTTTTCCCAATGGGATTGTTGACAGCGGACTCAGAGGGCATCAAAACAGTCGCTGCCATTTTTAAGCCTGGGTGGTGTAAACAAACAGGTGGGGTTGCTCAATTATCAAGCAATCGACCATTAATGCTCAACGAGACTGAAGCATCTAATACAATGTATATTTTCTAATGATATACTGTACATCAATTCACTGGCACACAATAGACACAATGATTTACCAAAGTGTAGGATTTGACACCTATATGTCAACAATTCAAAGTCAAACTTGAGCCAAATTCAAACCATATTATTGGAATCGGTTGAGCACAACACACATTACACACATGTTAAAGCACACATGCATAATGTCGAGGTGTTACCTGAGTTTGAGGTGTCGCCATCTCAGCAGGAAATTGCTTTTCTACAGGTGATTTTGTTTTCAATTTGTAAGGCAGCACTTTTGCCTCACGATCGGCCACAAGTAATTCCAGTTTTATAGGGGGAACGGCGAGGAACTATTCATGCAAATTTAGGAAAACATTATTAATACCAGGGGACCTGAATGGCCAAGTTAAACAGAGAGACTATTGTGTGCTGTTACATGACATTGAAGAGCATCAAGTACTAATACTTTGCTACTGGACTTGAGTAGATTTTTCAGGTATCTGTATTTTACTTGAGTATTTATATTTCTGACAACTTTAGATGTTTACTGCCTACATTTTAACACAAATGTCGGTATTTGACATACTAGGAATGAGACTTTTTTTTCTCACTAGTGTGTTTATGAATAACTTGGATCAGCTAAAATCCTTTTGATTCTACCTTTAAGTTAAATTATTATATTAATATGATGTGATGTTCAGTTAGCTTTGTACAGAAATGGCCATGGACACTTTCTACTTTTATACTTTGAGTACATTTCAGGGCCTGTACTTTTTTACTTTCACTTCAGAATAGAATATCTATTCTTTAACTTGTGTAAGGAATGTGTTCTGCCACCTGTGAATGAATATAGATAGTGTTATTGTAAAGATTTATTGTAGTATAATTTGTTTTTGGATAATCTGTTAATCACTAAGATGTGGATGTGGATAATCTTTTGTAAACCATACAGATCGAAGCCAACCCTGCAATGAATATATATAATATATATGCCCGCACCTCCTCAAAATGTCATAGTTTCACCTTTATCTAAAAACTCTTCCGTTCTCTTCTTGGACGTTGTTGTCTCTGCTTGGTCTACTGGCACATCCTGTGTTCAGAACAGAGCAAGTGGGAGAAGTCCTCCAAAAGAATGCGGGGGGAAGCCTGTCGGCATTAACCTGCTTCCTATCAACCATCCCCAGCCTCTACACACTTTGTGCACACACATACACGTTGTCATGTGTGTGTGTTATATTAGCAGAGACTAGTTGAATGAAGCCTCTCCGCCTTATTGACAAAAGTAAGCCGTGCACAGTTTTATTTGAGACTGTAGGGGAACGTGTACCCTGATGATTTACAGCCAGAAGCCTTCTAGACTATGTACGTCCTATCAATCAATAATCATCTGTCATTCTTGCCGTATATGAATGCAGTAGTTGAGCAGATACATGGAAAGAGAGGAAACGTGTGTCCTTTCAAAACCAAATTATTTGTATTTAAAGTTAGATCCTGTGGTTGCTCCGTTCAATGTGAACGATGGATAAAACGAGCTGCTACTTAAAAGTATACTTTATTTATCATACCCAGGCCTTGGGAGTAATAGAATACAGGATTCTGTTTTTAGGATTAAACAAAAAAGGTAACTTTATTCTGTCAAAGCAATTACATTACAGATACATTATAAAATAGGTTAAAAATACATACATACAAATGTATGTATTCTTAGAGAACATTCCTCCAAAATTCAGACTCATGCATAATCTTTATCGATATTATCATTATCATTAAAATGATCTAATGTTGAGTTTCTTCTGACCAGAGGAGCGGGTGGCCTTGTGGTCATTAGTTAGCAGACTGTCCCAGAGGACACACACCCTAAAATAACGTACACCGTTGTCACACTTTGGACACACTTGCAGAGTTGGGAGTGGGCATTATTAGCTACAGCTAATAAATGATCTGACGATATGTTGATGTCAAGTATTTGTGTTGAAAAGAATAGTCTTGAAAAAACAAAAACATTAAACGGCTTCTTACAGCTCGTCCGGCTTAATATCCCAAATTGATTTGAAAAGACATTATTTCCTTTTTTGAAGTAAATTTGTCACTGTAGCCGCAATGCTAAAAGTGTTAGCGCACACCCCGTCTGTAGATAATGACTGAAATTTCATTTTTGGGTGGACTTGTAATTGCTATGCTTATGTTGGAATGACATTCTGTGCTGTCGGTCAAGCAGCAATAGTTGTTGCCGGTTGCTCTCCTTCCTTCTGGCCCTATTTGGCTTTCCATGCTCAAGTAACAAAAAAAGGATGGCTGTGAGCTATAAAACCTCCAAAACTCCCCCTCTGAAACCTGTGAGTGACGTGATTTCTGCTTTATCCTTAAGTATCTACACTTTATGAGCTAAAATTCCACAAATGAGACCCAGGTTGCAAAAAAAAGAATTACATTTCCTTTCGGCTCTCCATGTATATCTCTGTAAATGAACCCCTGTAGAGTCCTAATCCAAACTTCTGGCTCCACAATTGCAGAGTTTAAATAAATCTAGACCACTGTGACCGACTCGTGAGTGAGTCAATGTGCTGCTGGTAGCCAGATGGAATAACTCTCTACTGTCTGCAACTAAAATATCAACAGGAAACAAGAGGACATGCAGACATGAAGAGATGGAGCAGAATTCACGTCAAGCTGGGAGCCGTGTCTGAAAATGTTTTGCATGCGTGTAGCTCGTTTTGGAAACAGTCAAAAATGATTTAAGCGGAATTGTCCTGAAAAGTACATTCGTTTTGCTTATACATTTAATTGGTGTCCAACTTTTTTTGCGGAAGGAAGCGAGTCCTGATGTGGTCCTAACTTGAATTTATTTTGTGTTTCTCTGAGACAGTCTCTCTCTCAAAACAAAGAAAATGAGCCTGTTGGTTGTGTACGTGGGTTTGTGTACGTGCATGTTTGCCTGCCCGTGTGCGCGAGCAAGTGTTTAAGCGTTGGTTTGCATGTGTGTGAGAGTGTGGTGATCACAGTCTGCCATTGTTGAGTAATGTCTAATTAGGACCCACAGTGAGGCAGGTAATCTGGCCGGACTGTGTGGAGGGAGACGGGGGAGGGTGGGAGCAGGGGGTGTGTGGGGGTGGGGGGTGGGGATAAGTGGAGGCTTTGGCTAGGTGATGATTTGGGTTGATTATGTGCACTAATTGGGCCGGCCAAGTAGTGGAGCAGTGGTTGGAACCTGCAATCTCACCTCTCATTAAAATGATCTAATGATGAGTCTCCAGCTCTTCTGACCAGAGGAGCGGGTGGCCGTGTCGGTCGCTAGTTAGCAGACTGTCCCAGAGGACACACACCCTAAAACAACCTACACTGTTGTCACACTTTGGACACACTTGCAGAGGTGGGAGTGGGCTTGCTACAGCAAAAAAAATTATCTGACAATATGTTGATGTCAAGATTTCTGTTAAAAAGAATAGTGTACCATTTGTTCTTTGTAAAAATTCACTGGAGTGCTTAAAAAGGTAGGAGGTGTTGATTTTTAATTAATGCAATTATTAGTCAAAGAGTATTTCAACTTTAAATCCAAATTCTTTTTTATACTAATTATTCTGAATGACAACATTACTGATTGTTTGCCGCTTCGCCCTCCTACTTTTACACGAATAAACTGAAAAGGTTAAAAAAGATTTTGGTAAAAGGTTGAACACAAAGATTTAGAAAAAAAGACACACAAACTAGTGGAAAGTTGTTTTTGCAGGACTTCAGCAGACCTTGCCACACATGAGGTAAATGAATAGTTGTTGTTTTTTTTACACCAACTTGCCAAAACAAGCTCAAGGATGTCACTGGAGATGAAGATGCAGAGATTGTGAAATTGTGGGGCGATACAATGTTTGAGAGGAGAGCTGATACCAATATTTTTTCTGTTAATGTTTATTTTGTTTTTGTTGTTATTTATTCACCCTTTTGTGCCGGCGAATCAAGGAAATGTTCAGTGTAAAAAATTAACTGAACTTGAACCCTTGGCTTTGAAAGAGAACAAAATTTGTTGATGTTAATTCATAAAATAACCATCACATGAAAAAATTCTTTTTTTTTTAACGCTCACAGCACATTTGTAGGCCACACTACAGCTACCTCCTCTGTGATAGGAATTTTCCAGAATTTATAGAGCCCTACAAACTGATGGCCGGGTATCACGAGCCGGTTGCTCATGAATGTGCCAGGGCAAATTACCGTGACACAACAGATGAACATTGGCCACTGCTATCGGTGAATGTCATCGGCAAAAATAATAGAATAAATCAACGGATCCATAACTTGAGAGAATTATTTCCACACGGCGATGAGCAGATATTATAAATGATTGGACAGGATATTAACAGCAACTTCGGGGTCACTGTGGTTGGACTGAGCTAATAGAAAACAGTGCACCATATGTGTGACTGAGTGATCTACTTCCGCGTGAGATTTTCTGCATGTTCAGTATTTAGAACGATAGAAGAAGTGCAATACAACATCAACAGTCAGATGAGCGAAATCCCTAATAATGGGCCGAAAGGACAGGAAATGTGTTCCAAGTATTTTTGACATCATTTTGTTTTTTCCTCCCTCTTTGATCCCGACTTTTATTTGGTCACAGCCTGTAAGAAAGTCACAGGATATTTTTAAACAAAGCTCTTGTTTTTTTTAACTTTTTAATTTTTTTTATCATAACTATTAAGGTGTGTGTGTTATTGCTTCTACTTGCGTGACATATTAACATGACTTTGCGACTTTGCTCCTGAAATGTGTAGCTGTCTTGGCTATTAGTTCCATGTTTATGAGATGGAGTTTAATGCGCACCACGTTACAGAGGGAGGAAATGAAACTTCCTCATGTCGCAGACAGTGTGCAGCATGTAGTCTGCTGCCCTAATCCCTCACCTGCTACACATTACCAAATCCCTATTACCTGCAACCCACCTAATCTTGGGATGTAGTTTCTGTCAGGTAGGATTAATAACACCCCACTGTGGCCTGAGTGGCTAGAATCTGTGTGTAAGTGTATGTGTATCTGTTTAAGTGTGTCCACACACACTCCCCTCCTCCTCTTTTCTTTAATAAGCACGTTGTAATTTATGGTTGCAGTTCATCGACGGACGGCTGGCCAAATTGAACGCAGGCCGCGGCTTCTCCGACGTGTTTGAAGAGGAGATCACAGAGGGGGGCTTCTGTGGAAGTGAGTAGTGCTAGACTGACCTGTCCATCAATTAGCCGCATTGTATTTATTTGCCATATTTCATGGAATAGGCAATAGTTATCTAAATAGTGTTTTAGTAAGATGTAAAAGTAGTGAACAAATAAAGAAGAAAGTTGTGAACAAAAAAGTAAAGACACTAATCGACTCCCAATGCACTGTAAAATGTGAAACAAATACATGTACAAAAAGGCATCTAAAGACAATGAAGTTATTTAAAAGATGGCAAATATATTTTTATTATTATTATTATTATGATTATTATTATTATTATTATTATTATTATTATTTTTATGCAGTGTTTTATATTTTTAATAACGTCTTAATTTAAAGCATATCTAGCATTAAACTTGCTTGAGTCATGTTTAAAACCTGTTTGAACTCATGAAAACAACTCAGAACACATAAAGCCCTTTGAGTACTAATGCACTGTAGTGTCTTCGGAAGAACTGAGTTAAATTATTATTGATTGAAAATGGCAACATTATGCTCTGAATTATGGTTTAAAGTGATTTATAACCATTTTTAAACTTGTAAAAAGAAATGCAGCCTCTCACAGTGAGTCTGTTCATTTTCTTATTTTTGACATGAATCTAGAGTGTCATTTGTTCTGAAAATCTTTATTGGAAGCGATACAAGGGTTACTTGAAAATCTGATTGAATGTGGCAAAAGAAGATTGACGAAAGAATTAATAAGGTTTTGGCAGGACTGAGCATGATTACGCGCAAAGTCTGTGCACGAGACATCAGAAGTTTGAAATCCCACAGGAGTGCTCAGACAAATTAGACCGTTTTGATCACAACACTTGTGGTTGTCTGAGTCGTGTTTGCAGGACAAGAAAAAAAACAAATGCCATCCAGATGTCGCAGCTGAATATCCATCATATTATTGGGCTCATCAATTCTGATTTTGACCCAAACCCACGCTGTCATCTGTGATTCTGTTCTTGAAACATTGGAGAGGAAACCCTTGTACAAAAGAAGCTCAGGATAAAACATTCATCCGATCTGCACTCCCAAATCCAGCATATCCAGTTTCTAATGCTAATATGTACAAGAGTAAATGTTTCACTCAAATATTGTTGATCGTATGGGACAAAGAGCAAAACAAATCATGGTAGAAAGTTAATGTATAGTGCATAAATGTATGTATATTTTACAGTTTTTCTCCTGTTTGTCCTCTTTGAAATAGAAATGGTTCTGTCTACAATTTAAAATGTGTCACAGTGTAATATACATAGTTACTTTTGCTTTGCAATGTTATCACAATGCTCTCGAGTGCAAAATGATTAATTCATGTTTCCTGCATTTTATATATCCCTCCAGGTAATTCAAGGTCTTACCAGCAGTGGATGCACACTGTAAAGGTATTCCTAGAGTCCTGCATATCATACCTAAATGCTTTTATCTTTGCCTTCTTTTTCTTATGTTTCACTCATTTTACTCCCGAGTTATATTTAATTGAGAGTATGATTGACACGACTCAGTGTTTGAAGTCCTGCCGCCGCGTTTGGAATGAAGGGGGCTGCCTGAATGTACAGATCCAACGCGAGTGCAGTTTGGTGTGTGAAGCGGCGCGTGCAGCAGGACAGTGGAGACAGACAGGGAGGGGAGACAGAAGTGATTTGACGTGACAAGACGTCCTCCGACATGACATGTTGATCTGGCAGCAAACACAGGCGTTACTCCGCTGAACCGACCCAAGAACATAGATCTCTCCCTCCTTCCTCATCTCCTGTCTCTTTCCTCCTCTCCTTTTCTTTCACCATCTATCTCTCTTTATCTTCCTCTCTCTCCTCTTCTCATCTCTGTCACAGCCCCCCCCCCGGTCTCCCTCCCCCCTCCCTCTCTCCCTCCCTCTCTCTCTCTCTCTCACTGAGCATCTCTCCCTCACCCTCCCTTTCTCGGCACGCCGTCAGCTAAGGCTGAATTAGTTCTCTAGAGTGCTCTTCAAAGGTTTGTTAAAGTTCACATTTCCTGACTGACAGGGATCTATAAGAGGGGCCTTCACCTCGGCCCCTCTCCTCCTCTCCCTCTGCCGACTTCTGAAACGCCGTCTGCCATTTACTCTGTTTAGCCGTTTAGCCGCCGCTTTGTGCTTACACTAAAGACCAAACAGAGGAAAAGAGTGAGACGCAGAGATGCAGCAACAGAGAGATATTGGGTGCCATAATGTCAGTCTGCAGAAATCAATCACGCACAGTCCCTGCCATCGCTTTTAGGCTGCTTCTAAATAAAAACCCTCCTGAATATTGTGAATCACGCAGTTTATCATGGCTCAGTCACACAGTACTTTATCTGGTGTCACCGGAAGTTGTATTACAACGATATTTACAGCTGCAGAGGGAGTTTTGGCTATGTTCTGATATTGAAAAGGGGTCCTGTGTGACTACTGTGGTATTTACAAGCATAATATACATCACACTGTGACAAGTGTATGCAAAAATCACATAAAATAATCGAACAGATTGTCAAGGCAATGAGTAGGGTTCGCTTGTTTCACTTTACAGGAGACAAATTTCCTCAAACATATTGCACGGCCCTACCTGTGTGCATATATGAATATTTAATATGAAAAATAATTAGCTTGAATGTGTGTTTATGTGTGAAAACTCGTCCAAAATGCCTCTAAGTGGCTGATTAATCATTTTCTGTGTCTATTACAGAGAGGAGGAGCACTCTTCAACACAGCTGTGACAAAGGTACATTCTTTTTCTCAAGCTTAATGCACTGTTGTCTTCAATATGCACATAACTTGAAACACCACGTCCTGAAAATCCCACTGAAACAGACCTCAGGTGACATTTTGCGGGTTATTTTTGTGAAAATGAATCAGTCTGCATGAATATACAACAAATTAATGTCTGCTTTGGAACTGACAGTGGAAGGAACGGGAGCAGTGTTCACGACTAGTCCATGTTTGATGAGCAGCACCACGTCGTTATGCGCCGTGCAATAGGTGGTCAGGGTGCCCTTTCATGTTATCGCCTCCTGTTAGTGTGCGAGGCGCTCTTATCCAGCCTTTTGTCTCCGTGTTTTTTTGCCACAGGGATCAAAGCATTTCTTGATGTTACATGAAACCAGAGTGGAATGTTAACGCAACATGTTTTGATTAGTAATCTGTGTGTGTGAAAATGTGTGTGTGTGTGTGTGTCTTCCTCCCTAGGCCAAGAGTCATGCCAAGAGGGGCATCCGGGACATTAAGGGCAGGCTTAAAGCAAGGGTGAGCAGCACGGACCTTCACACCTTTCAGACACACACACACACACACACACACACACACACTCACACTCTCACACACACACACACACACACACACACACACACACACACACACACACACACACTCGCAGTGGCATGCGTCGGACACACACTCCCATACACATAATTCTGTTCCGAGGCACACAGATAGACACACGCCCCCCCTCATAGAAACAGACAGGAAGGCTGCTTTACATGGAGAGTGTGATTCTGACGCAGGGGCCTTTAATGACTGCTGAAGCCTGCTTAGCGCTTTGTTCAGGGCTGTACATTTTTAACCAACGCCCCTCTGGCTATGGCCTGTCATGTCATCCGAGCCGCGGCCCCTCTTTCTCTTTTATTGTCTGCATATTTCATCAGTGAGCCTGTGATTTCCTCAAAGCTAATGTAACGAGGTGTATGTTTCCATAAGCCTGATGGATTTGATAAGGCAATAGCAGTTTGATCTGTCAGTGGGAAACTGAGGAGAGAGGGCACTGATGATGTACAAGAGGAGTACGCCGTGTTCTGCTGTGTGTATGCACGCACTCATAGAGGCAGTGGAGGTGTTGAATCTGTTTGATTTTGAAGTTAAACAGATTTCATGTGCACTCATGAATGAATATACAAGCATAATTCAGTGAATTTGAGTGTTTCTGCATTATTCTTTATCTGCACTGCATTAATGTTACTGGCAGCCACGGACAAGGACCTCTAGATAATTGTTGTAACCTGTTAGATCCAAGGATTTGCTGTTTGTCTTTGGCTGTTATGACGGTGCATGAAGAGTCTTTGGGGTTTGGACAGTTGGTTGGACAAACGAAGCAATTTGAAGATGCCATTTTGGGCTCTGGGAAATTGTAATGAGCATTTTTCACAATTTTCTTGACATTTTATAGTCCAAGCGATGAATCAGTTCATCATGAAAATAATTGGCAGGTTATTTGTTAATGAAAATAATTGTTATTTGAAGGCCCAAAAAAAAACCCTCTCTGATTTAATAAAAAACGCTGATCACTGGAGTTTGTAGCCAATTTTATTTCAACACAAGTTGAATGGCGTAAGAACTTTTTCAGCTGTGGATTTGATGCCAACCAAGCATTTGGAGATTTAGAGCAACATGACAGTGTATGTGGAATTGACAGTGGTAGAAAGAGTAATGAAAATATGTACTTAAGGACGAGTAAAATTACACAACTGAAATGTTACTCAGTTCCGGGTGAAACTACTAGGGATGTCTGGGTTTTTTGTCTGGGAGCCATTTGTGATCTTATAGCCCTCTTAGCTACAAAAAAAAAGATGAGAAGTTTTTTTTTAATTCAAATTGTACTCAGTACTCAATTATGATTAAAGATAACTAAGTAGATTACATGCTGTAATGCAAGTCAAATAAAAGACTTGGAAAAAGTAATTTGAGCTGATGTAATTAGTTACTTTCACCCCTGGAGATTGACTTGGGTAAACTACAGTTCCTTTGTTCATCATAACACAGGAGTATGTAAGCAAATGCAGCAGTGTGGCTCATTGATGTTTTAGTTTGCAAATAAAACTTTGTCTCTAAGGCACAGATGAATGAGCTATATCGGGATCTAAGTGGGATCAATTCATCATTTCATGTCATTTGCTGGCAAGAAGAAAAAGTATAGAATATCACCAGACTGAAAACTGTAGCAGTGCTTTAGTTTATATCATACATATGAATATATATATATATATATATATATATATATATATATATATATATATATATATATATATCTATACTGTAGTATATTTGTGTCAGTTTGTTTAACTTATAACACAAATAATCTGAGATTTACATTCATCATTTCTCTCTCAGGAAGAAGAAGAAGAGGGGATGATGGTCTGTGCGGGGTCTCCCACCAGCACCAAGAGCCTGTCTCCAAGGAGACTGCAGAAGATGAGACGGGTATGACACACACACACACACACACACACACACACACACACACACACACACACACACACACACACACACACACACATACACACACACATACACACAGATGCACATCAGTAAATGACTTAACTACATTTACACTGACTGATCATACCAGAGCTCAGTTTTCACTTGACCGTCAAGGATGCAGTCTTCCACTTCAGCACTCTTTACGTCCACTTTTTGTTCTCATTTTTTCCTTTTTTTCACTCCATCCCCACATCTCTCTCTCTCTCTCTCTCTCCTTTTATTTCCATCCCTCCCCACTTCCCCCCCTCCGTAGCAGCTCTTGGAAAGTACCGTAGTTTGTCAAGGTGCCAAATGTAATGATAAGCATTTTTTTTCTTCTCTCAACGCACTCATGTTGTACATTCGGTATTTTTCTCTGAACAGCACGGACAGTAGAAGCAACTCATCTGCTGGTCAGCATTTCCTCTGAAGAATTTGCTTGTGCACCATAAGTGGATTTCTTTCTTTTTTTTGTCTTTGTTGTGTGCAGAGCTGGCATACAATGTGCAAGCACATGCACGCTCAAAAAGCACAAATTCATCAGTAAATTTATCAAGAGAGTTAAAAATGTTAGCTTATTATGCGACACTCGAGTGAAGTGTAAATGAAAACGTGCACACATATTTTTTCTTACGCTTCTGTACTGTATTAAACACACTCAGACAGCCTGAGGGCTACGAGTTATATCACCTCATATCTATACGTCTACAGTCTCAGCTGGAGCTTTTCCACCTCTTCTAACTAAACAAAAACCAGCAACTGGACTCCCAATTCTGTCTAAAGAACCACAAAAAAACATGCTGGCAATGCACACACTGACATTTTGGTCACAGTCATGTAAGAGTGTGATTAGGAGAGGTTGTGCTGTCTCTAATTAGCGTTGTGTTTCCTGTGTGTGTGATGAGACTGGAAAGTCTTAGCGCAGAGGAAGGTGTGACGGCCGGGGAGAGGAGACGAACGGCAATTAGGGCTTTTCTAAAGGCTTCCTCGGACACCCTCCGTCCCCCCGTCCCCCACCAGCCAGTGCGCACACAAAGACGAGGCCAAACCTGACACACAGGCACACACTCACACACAGATTAACAGTTAACATGCAACTGATGTGCGCACAAACACGCACACACACCGTATTCAGCATATACACTCACGCACACCCCTGTCCCTGCCATCGAGGCCTGTTCATTGCCACAGTAACGGGTCCCTGGAGACCACTGGAGGAGGGACACACAGGACACAGGATAACATGTCCCACAGCACTGGTTTTGTGGGTGTTTGTGTTTATATAATGTCCACACCGCTCCTCCAGTTCATCTCTTAACACATTTTGGTGCATGACTTATAGTTCATAGTTCATAGCCCAGGTTTAATATTGTGTTTTTACTGGACCCCTCCTCATTAAAGACACAAAACCCAGGAGGAGAGTGAAGTCTGACATCCCAACACTTTTTTCTTTTTTCTTTTCCCTGTCGCCTGAAACTAAGACTGAAAATTGAGAAGCCAAGAAAGCCTTTATAATTTATGGCCTGTCAGTGTGCAGTGACCCCTGAAAGATTGAAACATTTTGATGGAAGTTGTACTGGAAATGATTGGCTCTTGTTGTTTTTCAGGATACTTATATATTTGCTCATGTCTTGAAGCCACATTACTGTACTTAAAAACTCAAAATTGAAGCTGAAAATAAAACAACTCTCATACAAAAGGTTTTTTTTTTATGTCCACCTCAGTAAGCATGTTTTTTCTGTTTATAAGCTAAGATGGAAAAGAAGACTCACCTGACTGTTTAAAGCCCACCATATTTACATTTCAGTTACAGTTCAAAAGAAACGCTGGAGGAAAACATACCTATTGTTCAGATTCTCTCTTATCTCCATCGCTTTTCCGTCTATGTGCTGTATGTTTTTTCATTATGTTTTTTTTCTTCATGAGATTGCTTCCTATGAAACCTTGATACTGTGTTCTGCCCACAATTGTCGCAGCCAGGTGTTCCTTCCTCGAGAAATTGCTCTCGGTGGGACCAACCTGGTTAAATAAAGGTTAAGTAAAATAAGAAAAAGAAAAAGAAATCATACCTTTATCCTCATCCCTCCCCCAGCTCTCGTGCCCACACACAGACACCTACTGTACAGCAGTACCTCGGCCCACTCTCGTCACCTTCATTCTTTAAAATATGCCCCACTCCCTCTCTGTAGACAAATCTCGGTCCGGTCTTTAACCATGCAATGAATTTTCCTAAGATATTATTTTCCTAGAGTAAAATAAAAATTCATACTTTTCTTCAATTGAAACAGCCCCCCTGTGTGTATCAGTGAGGGAAGACTTATTATTGGAAACACTTCTCATTAAAAAAGCAGTTGCACAAAAACTCAACACTGTAAACTTTATCAATTGTACTGCGTTAGTTATGACCAATGTAGGTGTATCTAATAAACAAGCAACTGGGTGTGTATGATGTTCGTCCTGCCATTTTTTAAGCAATGTTCTTGCACACCCTTATCCCATTGCCTCACTTTATTTACAATAAACACAAGATAATTATATTTATTTTCCTTCAAGACTTTATCACTTGTTTCTTCCTTAGCTTCAGAATAATATACTCAGAAACCTTCTCCTCGCATCCTTTCAGCCATTCCATACCTTTGACCAAGTGACCAACAAAAGCTCATTCGCCTGCCTTCTAAATTCAAAAACATTTCCCCATCCGACGCTCCAAATATGTGATGTGATTAACAGCATTCCATCCTTCCTGCATGAGAGAAAAAGCCTGATGCATTTTTAGGATTCATCATATTATTTTTAAATATATTTTTTTTCCGCAAACACCTCTATGTCTGTCCTTGAAAATGAAATGAATGATCCTGGAGTAGCTCCTTTAATTAATCATAGCAAAAATAATCAGAGTTAGGAAATTCATATTCTATTTGATCAGCCAACACACACACCAACGTGAAAATGCTGCTGTCATTTGCGTACGTACTTGAGCCCGTTATCTGGCGGCGGTGTGGGTGATTTGTTGTGTTTGGTGAGCTTGTTGATTAAGAATGTAGGAGTAATCGTTTCTTTTGACAAAAACAAGACTGAATTGGACTGCTGACTTCTCGTCTGATACAACAAACAACAACCATTGTTTTGGCTCCTGTGTGGTTCTGTGTGTAAGTGCCACATCTGTTTTCCGAGATTCTGTTTAAGATTTTGTATATCTGGTGTGTGTGTTTGTGTGTGTGTTTGTGCGCCCGCGTGCGTGCGTGTGTGTGTGCGTGTGTGTGTGTGTGCACGCATGCACGTTTTTATGTAGGATTTTGCTGTAAGCATCTACACATAGAAAGTGTTTTGTACCTGAGCATGTATCCGTGTGTGTGTGTGTGTGTGTGTGTGTGTGTGTGTGTGTGTGTGTGTGTGTGTGTGTGTGTGTGTGTGTGTGTGTGTGTGTGTGTGTGTGTGTGTGTGTGTGTGTGTGTGTGTGTGTGTGTTCACAAACATGCTTGCATTTACCAGTTTGCCTCAGGTTGGAGACAACAGAATGACAGCTGTTAAGAGAGCAGAGGATAGCAGAGGTTGGGACAGTGTTATGGACAATGACAGCCAGCAGGCTTGTGGCTGGGCTCAGCCCCAGGCTCTGGACTGTTCACCTGGTGAGGCAGGACAGATGCCAGCCAGGAAAACACCAGGGTGGAGGGGAAAACAAGGAGCTAACAAAGATGTATAGCAAGAACAAAGTCACACAGATACCTCAGTGTGTGTGTGTGTGCGTGTGCGTGTGCGTGTGCGTGCGCATGCGTGTGTGTGTGTGTGTATGCATGGGTGCATGTGTTTGGTGTTTGCATGCTCCATCGGTGGGAGACAGCTCATGTGTTCATGGCCAGTAGACACATATGGACACTGTGCACATGACTTGTGAAGTGTCTGTGTTGTAACACAGGAGAATGAACAGGACTATAATTTCGAACATGCTTATACTAAAATCTATTTTTAATACAGTAACACTTAACTTGAAGTATTGCTCACAAGCATTACGTGGACATTGTGTGTGCATTATGGTCAGTATATGATTGAACGTGCTAAAATATGCTGAAGCTATACTTTCTGGGTAAACAGAATAGCTAATAACTTAGTTTAAAGCATATTCCTGTACTGTAGATTATAGACCATAAACTGCGTGTGTGTTATAATTCATAATAATGAAATCTTTATGTAATTGTAAATATTGTAATATTGATATATAGTTAAGATGCATCACACTGAACTTTAAGTACAGTTGCTCTCTGCCGTATGTGTGTGTGTGTGTGTGCGCGCACACGCTTTTACATGGTTATTTGTATGTGTTTGTAGTCTCCACTTCGCTTAGTTTCTCTCTACTTCAGAGACCCAGCTGACTTCCTCGCTGAAACCAAAGTGCCATCTCCTGGCGCCCTCCGAGTACTGCACCGCAGTCACTCCCAGAAGAAGACACCTGGTGATTTGACTGGATGAGTTTAGTTTAGTCTCGCAGAATGAGCATAATGCACATTTTCCTTCTTTTATATGGCTCCTGTTTTAAGCGAAAGGGAAGTGGTCTTTCAGCAACAGCCAGTTGGACAGACGAGTAGTGGATCTTGCCTCAAACGCCGTTTTTTTTTTTTTCCCCCTCCCCTTTCGAGTCAGCAGCTCTTAAACAGGCAGACACAGACTTGGCCGTACTTCTGCAAAGGCTCTGCCTCTCCCCAAGGTTTGTTTGCATTTTACCGGCATCTCTTTACATAGACTGCCAAGCTGTGAGATCAGTGCCCACTCAGAAATACCATATGAAATGTATAATGTAAGACCGGCTATTAAAGTCCACTAGCGTTTGGCCCTGTCACAGAGAGGCATAGTTGTTCCGCATAAGCAGTCATGCAGGGAAGAAGGGGAAAGTTTGTTTCTCCAAATGCAGCTACTAAAATGGATGGTGATGACTGTTTTCCCCTCATAACCACAGAAATGAAATGTAATTTGTTTTATCAAATCTGTTTTTTTGAGGCCCCTCAGATATATTTAATACTTTTGCTTGTTGTATTAGAAAATCCCAGGATATACAGAACTAGAGTAGAGGATAAATTAGTCATGTGTACAATTCTGCCTTCATTTGCTCACAGTCCACGACTTCTGTAAGCGAGACTAAAGATAGGATTGTGAGGGTGAATCAGGATTCAGGATTCATCTACTTCTTTATCCTGCTAATCAGTAGCTTGGATCGTAATGTAAAAATAAATAAGATAAAAATGATAGACATTTTTGAGGCATTTAGTGAATTTACTGTCCAAGAAAGGCTCAGATGTCATATCTTTTCCTTGATTTGAGGAGCACAGGAGGATTGTGCTACAGTCGTTCAACTGAAATAACCTGACCGTTTTTTTATTTTTTATTTTCCTGACTCCTGCTCCTCTGCCTCATCTCCTCCTGACTCTGTCGCTCCCTGCGTTCTGCACAGTATCACTTGCGGTGGAGAGGAAGGGAAGCGAGAGCCAGGCAGACAGAAACTGTGACATCTGTCACTGACAGCCGAGTGATGGAGGGAAAAAATGGGAGACAGGAAGGCATGGAGGGAGAATTTTCTTTTTCATTTTCACCTTTCAGTTTCCCATTAGCCGACAGCGAGAAGCTAATGAAGGAGCAGTATGATAATCTGTTGTTCGGCTATCTTGTGCCTTCCGCTGTCCTGTCAGGCCTGGGGAGGCACAAGGTGGTGGCAGAGCTGTCACCTGTTTTCACTGGCTGAGAGTTTCTCGTTGTGAATGTCTGAATTTGAAGATTTTGTTGTTGTTTACACTGACACGCAGCACATCTAATTTTACATCTCGGATTTAGCAGCAGTTGTTGGTTTTGACAGCTTTTGAGGAGGTGAATGTGATGTTCGAGGGACTACTTTGTATCTCACATTACCAGTAAAACGAATGCAACATGTCGGCCATTTTTTTAAGTGTGATAAACTCCACTCCTGTGCAAAATATGGAGCTCCCATCGTAAAATGCTCGGTTGTTGTAAATAGCTTCATCTTAACTGCTGCACTAAGGGGTCACCGTGAAGAGAGGGAATGACAAATTGATAAAGCCGTGAAGTGAGGTACCATCCATTTACTGCTCCCTATGGAACTTCCTTTCGTAGACGGCACCAAAGCTGTAACAGAGATCAGAGGGCCAGGCTTCGTGACCTGTGTCTGGTTGTGTTTGGGTTCACCTTGCTTTAATAAACACCTAGACGCAGAGAGGGGCCCCGCTCTCCCGAACGCAGCCCTCTTGCACAAAAGCACAGCCTAAATAACTGCACGCACCATCAACATACAGCGTGTGTGTGTTTGTAGTGTTTGTGTCTCACAGGTGCATCTCTGCTCCGTTGGCCCGCTTTGGCTGGCTGGCGTGCTGGCCTGGCCCCAGATTTACTGCCCTGACACAGGAATCCATTAAAGGCTGTTTAGGGATCCCAGGCCTGAGCCCCTCTGAAATCTCTTTCATTATAGCTCCAAGCTACCATGGAAGGGGAGCAGCTCGGCCAATCAGCGGTGCCACCACATGTGTTCGTGTTTAGCCCGATGGCTGAGAGGCTTAAGTGGCTACTGCACACATCTCCTCCGCTGACTTTTATGGAGAAAATGGCACTTTAACTCTTTGTGTTTTTTTGTAATAGGGTGCGTATGTGACTGAGTGTGTGTACGTGAGTGTGTGCGGGTGTGTATGTCTTCCCTGGCCGAACACGGGCCCTAAATGAGGCCAGGCCAGCCACACGTTACATTCCGCCTGTCTGGCTGGCACTGCGTCGGCTAATCAAGACCGGCTTGGTTCACGGTTCCAATACCGACTGCACCCCACCCCCCAACCCCTCCGACCCCCCCGCAATTCCCATCATTCTTTGGGTCTTTGAGGAATCTTTTCTCACCTCTCAGTATTTCCTTCCTTCCGTTTTTCATTCGCTCCCTTCCTCCCTCATTCTTTTGAGTTGTTTTTTTTTTTTGTCTTTCATCATAAGTGTTTCTCACTATTCCTCACCTTTGCGTCTCTGATTTTCCCTTTAACCACAACTGCAACGCAGGCACACAAACACAACTGTCTTCACTTCTCAAACACACCCCCAGTGCTCTGCTCACTTTTAGGGTTGTAAAGAACCCTTTTTCTCAGTGCTGGGCTTTGATAACGTGGCTAACGTGAGCTTAGCAGAGAAAAATGCAGAGAAATCAGTGAGGTGGAGCTAAGACGGTGTTAGAGGGAAATAAAAAAAACAACAAAATAGGGAAAACAGTGCAGTGCTCCTTAACGCTAATGCACACTGGTTGTTAGCAGTGCTAGCATATTAGCTGTGCCCCATGAGTGTGTGAAAAACACGAGAGACTGTTTGACAATTTGAGATGTCACCAGAAAGAAATAGGATGTGTCTGTAGCAGTATGTAAGAAGGTAAATGGGCAAAATGCATAGAGTGTAAATTAGAAAGTGAGATAGTGTTAACATAAGTGAACATGCACATGCAGTCAGAGAGGAACATGTGCGTCGTAGTGAAAGGCATGTTAATAAGTGGCCTGGGGCAGATTTGGGCTCCCATGGGGAGAGTCCTGCCCTGCTCTCTGAAGCCTCTGTCTCTTCTTTAACCCGCCCATTAAATATGGTACACAGGTGGCTTATTAAACCCTACTGTGTCAGACAACTACAGTGCCCACTGATCATTCAGTGCTCTGCAATGACAAATACAGTCACATGCACGGGTGTGGTTAATGCAAATGATGAATGCAGTTACCCACGTATTAACTCGTGGTGCGTGAGTAGCTTGTAGTTTGCGAATAACGCGGAGTTTGATAAAATACTGCAGGGGATCTTAAAGATTTTTATCCCTAGACCCAAATTTGACAAATTTAATCCCTGCGGGTCGAGGCTCATTAAAGTAGCTTGTGCTCCTGTGTTACATTGACACAACGGTGTTGTCATAGTTTTATTAAATGCTACACCTCAGCAGAACACTGTGTTCTGTCTAGACTCCATGTTTAGAGAGACCCCCTCCCCTCGGGTCTACTTTTATTGTTTAATCATGTTATTCTTTGCATCGAACATCCACTCTCTGTGTTGTTCTCATTAGCAGCACAACTTCAACAAGTCTCCCATGAGCGTGGGCCCTCGAGATCTTGGATACGGGCTTGATGATGATGAGCTGGACAGGGCAAGCAAGTGAGTACTCCTATTCTTATGACCTGCCTTATAAACACTTTGTCACTAAAGACATTTTGACATTTTTCAAAAATATATGTGTTGTATGTGAAGATTTGGGAACTTTTGCTGGCTGATTTTTTAAAATTTTTATTAAGAGTTGACAGCAGGTTCAAGATTGCTTTTCAGTCTGTTTTTACTCATGATAATACTGCCCCCAAGTGGACATCTTCAGCAACAGCATTGGTCGACAGTAATGCCAGTCACACTATAACTGCTCCCTCTCAAAGGAACTGGTTAACACAGTGTAATTGTTGACTTATACTAATATTTAAATACATAAATACTGATATTTGCAGTAATACACAGTAATATAGTAGTATATATATATATTTAAAAAATATATATCTCACCGTAGACAGAATGCAATTATCTTATTTACCTCATTACACAGTATGAAACTGTTCTCTCTCCAGGATCTCCTCGGAGGACAGCGGGGACGTCCCCTCGTACACGGAGGACAGCGATGATTCCTACTCACTGGACCTCGACATCGACTCCTCCCGCTCAGGAGAGATGAACCTGCTGGAGGAAATCCTTGACTCTCTGAACACCTCCACGGTGGAGCAAGGCAAACTGAGCGCTGCTAAGAGTCTGGACTTCTTCAGGTCCATGGAGGATTTAGACTACATGCCCCCGGTACGCAGGAGACTGGAGGAAGACTAGATTACTATTTACTTATCTGTGTTTATTTGACAGGGGCAGTGCACAACTGTACCAGAGTTAGCTATTATTTATCTGTAGTCTCTGTGAAGGAGACATAGACAACATTTCTGAAAGCCTGTCAATATTTAATGGCTCAGGACATAAAAAAAATGCCAGAGAGGTATGACAGAAAGATCTCGGTTAATAGCTGTTGAACTGTGTCGGGATACGTTGATGGATTGATTGACAGATGGGTAAAGATGCACAATCATGAAAGGATTGATCGTCACTCACGTCTGATAAAACGCAGTTAGGACCTTTCAAATTAATTTTACTTTTAAGTTTTTGTGCACAGCTCCTCTGTCACATACAGTATTTGAACCCTAAAATCCCCAAAACTAATGTTAATACCGACACTAAAATGACCATTTATCTGCCTCTCAAAGTCTTTTTAGCCTCAAAAATGTGTCTGTATTGTCATTGTTTAAAACGACACAGTCTCGAAGATTTTTTATGTCTCATAGTGCTGCATAGCGCAATATATAGGATATAATAAATACAGAAATAAAATAGAGTAATATAAAAAAGATTAGCTAAATAATGAAAAATAATATAAAAATGCATTAAAATGATTATGAAGATGTGTTTTTTCTGTGAATAGAATAAAATAGTTCTGCAAAATAAATAGGTATAAAAACATATTCAGCACCAATTTACACACAATCAGTTATCTGTAACGCTACCAAATTGTTCAGGTGCCAGAAAAAGAAGAGGGAATACTTGAATTATTGCTCTTAATTTTCATGATGGATAATTAACATCTTAAGTTCAGGTTCATCTGAAAACAATGTGCTAAAAGTTTTTGGTGCAATGACAGTCATTTACTCAAAGTGGCTTGTAGTTTGGTTTCACACAAGTCAGAACATGACAGCAACTTGTGTGACTTCATAGTGTTGAAGGTTCAACACCTACTGGAAAAATGTTTACAAAAGTTTCTAAGAGCATTATAACCAATAAAGAACAGAGGCATTAAGTATTTAGTGTACTCTATAGACTCTTCTACAACTGAGCAGAGTGAGACTCAGCCAAACTTTAATGCTCGCATGTTGTTTGGATCACCATGGCATGTAAGCAGGGTTTACAACCAAACATGATGACTCATTGATATGTTGACTCGTTGCGAGGTACAGCAGATGGTGCATGCGCCAAAATCATTTAAACAAATGCTAAACACCAGCATTGATTTCCGCCACAAGACATCAGGAGGGCAGATATTTGATGACAACCAGGTCTCTTCAATAAGTTTATTGTCAAATGTTTTTTCCTTCTTTCCTCTGTTCCAGAGCAAGCCCAAAACATCCAGTGAGTCTCAAGCTGCAGATGAGAGTAGCTGTGGTGGAGGCGTGGATCAGGGCGGCTGGAACATGGGCCAGGATGACAGCGTGGTCCACGGAAAACACCTCCCACCGTCCCCCCGCAGACAGCCCAGCAAGAGCAGCCTGAAGGTGTCAAAGAAGCCGGCGACAGCTCCTGCAGTGCCCATCATCACAGCTACACCTCCAGCCCAGGACGCTGACGCCTCCAAGTCACGTCCCCATCAACCCACCTCTGACCCTCACCCTCTACCTCCAGGGCGACAGCCAGGAGACCGCTACTCCTACTCCCCCCTATTGTCCCATAGAGTTACGCCTACGCTGCCATCTCCCACTCTGTCTCACACCTACAGTTCTCCAGCAAACTATTCTCCTATACCAGTGGGACGGTCTCGGACCATCTCAGACCCACAAGCCAGCACGGAGCCTCCTCCGGCCCAGAACCAGACTGCCTCTACCAGCATCCTCAGGAGGAAGGTGCTGTCCAAGGAGACAGTGAGGCACTACCAGGAAAAGGCCCTCCAGAGGCAGGGCAGCAAATGCCATCAGGAGGGTCAGGGGAGCCCATCGAGGAACAGCCAGTCAGCTGTGCAGGTCCCGTGGGAGAAAGACGTGTCCAAGGAGGGGCTCCTGGGGCTCGGCCTGTGTCTGGGTCAGGGTAAAGGCTCTGGGGCGGCTGTGGTGCAGGATCAAGGCCTCCTGGAGGAGATTGAGTCCATGTGTTGCCTCGGCTCAGTTCTCCACAACAACCTGCAGCTCTCACAGGTCCACTGCAACAACAGTCACCACCCGGTCCAGGGCAAAGCCACAGACGAGTCGTAGGGACGTCAAAATGCCATAGGTTCTACTGAAATCTATTCACTTTAACTAGCCACAGTCTCAGAGAACACCTGACCTTTTTTTTTATCTTAGCTATCAGGAACAAATATGAACAAATCTGATGTCATACAGGCAGAGTGCAAACAGTCAGCCTTCAGAGCAGAAAACAGGAAGAGGTGAGTTGGTGCACTGCATAACTCTCCGTCTTTTGAGGAAATGTCACGTAAAAACAATATTCCAACCTGTTTCTCTCTCTCTCTCTCTCCCTCTCCCTCAAACTTTATCTTGAAACCAAATAAGAAGTTTAAAAACAAATTCTCCACTTCATCCACTTGAAAAACATTTTTCGATTTGCAGTTGAATAGGTAAAGATAATCTCACCACAGTGGTGGAATCGTGAATTAACATGTGAGAGGTATCTACAATACACACCCTGTTGCCCATTGAATTTGTAAGAAAATCTGCCTTACAAACAAAAAAGACTTGATAAGATGGAGATTTCTGCAGTGTGTTTACTGCTCGTTATAGTATTTCTGTCTGTAATCATCTAAATGTGTTCCCTGAGTTGTATTTTTCATCTTGTAACTTATTCACAATGTGATACCTGAAAAAAGACCCATTAATTAGAGTTTGGGTGAGATATAAGAAGCCAAACGGTAAAGAAGGAATTTTCCATCTTCACTTTGAGGAAGAGAAAAGTCTCCACAGTTTATTTTTTCAGGATTAAGAAGGGATGATATCTCCTCAACTCATCGTCACGTCTATCGTTTTACTCACTGTGTTCCGAACATTTCACACGATCAAATTAAATTTGCACTCGTAGGTAAAACACATCGTGCTCAGTCTGGACCACCTGGGACTAAAATCATCTGAGGATTTATTTCCAAACACAAAGTCCACTCGGGCCTTTGAAACTAATAATACACTGTGTAATGTAAATGTTCTTTTGTATCACCATGCCTTAAATGGACATGTGATTTGTTTTTAATTCTCTGGTGTCTTAACCTACAGATACCACCACAGGTACTTTCAGATCTTAAATGCAACAGTTAACAGTTCTTAAACAGCACTGTATTTCTCTGGATTAATAGATTAGATAATATGTATATGATGTGCTTTAAGCTGCTGTTTTGATTGCATTCCAGATATAAGATGTGCATGTAGAGCCCTTCTCTGCCTCACTCCTCTTCCTGTGGTCCTCAGGACACTTTTGTCCCCCTGAAGGGGAATACAGTCAAAGTTTAAAGTAGACTATGTTTAAAAAGCCAGTGTCAGCGCTCATTCCACACCACCATCACAACTCTCCCCCTCGTGTTGTCCCTCTGGATCTTTCTGTCTTCTAGTCTCTTCAGCACATCTAACTTTCACTCTCGACCTTAACAATAAAGGCCAGTTGTGCAGAGCTCGTGTGGCTCTGGAGAGATGTAGACTAGGGGGAACCTCAGCGGAGGAAGGCTGGTGATATTCTATGTTTGCTTTGATCGTCAACAAATTGATTTCCGACCCAAATCCCTATTGTTTGTACTGAAAACAGAAAATTGCAAATATTCAGTTTTAGAAAAAGGAACTGAAGTTTTAAGCAGATGTAAGTCAAACAGGAGTTTATAGTGCATTTGTTGGGGACCATTTTCAGCCACAGATGACCTGTTTGTAGGATTCATTTTATTTGTTCACGTTAAGAAAAACATACAGTATCACCAGACTTATCACATGACTGTCTGTCTGTCTGTCTGTCTGTCTGTCTGTCTGTCTGTCTGTCTGTCTGTGTCTCCCTTTCTTTGCTCACAGGAGGAAATGCAATCTCTGTCCTCCTCGGTTAGAGTCACACACTGTAATGCAAAGCAGTGGTTGATGATTGTACTGTAACGAAGCAATACAGTTCCTCCTCAGAGAGTAGCTACTTGGATGTAATGTGTACAGACAAAAGTATTTCTATAACAGACTCTCCTGTGGAGAGACGCGCTCCACGTCCAGAGGTTGTGGGTTCACATCATTCTCTGCGCCCGCCACAGAGCCCAGAGAAAAAGAAGAAAGCTTTTTTTCATGTGCTTGTGTTGGGATTATTACATTTATGGTTCGTTGTTCTCATGATTTACGCCAGACGCCAGCCGGTGTGGCAGTTTAATAGCAGCTATTTCTCCGCTTTTTGAGTGCTGCTCTGCGTTAACGATTTGCTCATAAAGTCTTTGGCGTGCTTCTAAAAGCCCAGGAATCAGTCTTAGTAATTCCAAGAAGGAGAAAGAAAAAAAGAAACTGAGTCCAGCAGAAACCCTGTACTGGCCTTATTCATTGTAAACACTTTAAAAAAAACACGTCTTTACTATGCAAATATTTCAAAATGATCAGAAGGGTCAGTCGTCTATAACAGAAATTACATTATGATGCACGATTCTACTTGAAAACGAATCACAATCAGACTAGTTAGTAGGTGCGGTACGCCTCACGTCCCTGCGTAAAGAAAGAATTATAAAGGTCTTTTTAACTGTGTGTGAGCCGAGGTGTGTCCGTGGGTGTTAATGACAGAATGGTGTATACGGTGTGCCTTATACAGTAAGAGAACCACCCAGTATAGCCAGAACAAGGTATAGTATTATGGACCGGAGACGTATGCAATGTTTTCAGACCACCTTAAATCACAGTCAGGAACATGACGGTATTTATATGATCGGCAGATGTTAAACCTGCTCTAGTTCCTCAGAGACTGACCTGAAATGAACTCGGGTACTAGCATTGTTTTTTTATGGCCGTTTTTGTTTTTTGAGTTTCAGTTCCAGTCCAGCTGTTTTTCTTTTACTGCGGTGATCAGTGGGAATCTTCCCGCCTGGATTCGAGAGACCGTCTCTGAGTTTCCTCTGGGTTATTTGACTTTTTTGTAAATTAGGTACTTCTCTTTGGTTGGACTAATAGCTGATGACTTGTATAGTTTTTTTGTTTGTTTCTTTTTTCCTTCTTTTTGTTTTCTCTCTTTTTCTAAAAAAAAAAAAAAGAAAAACCTTGAGCCCTCTGAGCTTACTGTAATAAGATAAATCCTCTGAGGGAGATTCTCTAGTTGATTTCATATTGACGGAAAAAATTATTTTCGACTGAATAGACGTGTATTTTTGCTGGCTTGAGTTTATTTTACATGGATAATATATGATTGGTGTTGTAATGTTGTAGAAGAAAAAAAATGACACCTTATATTTGAATGTTTTTAGATTTTTATTTTTGGAAGAAAAAAATAAATAATAGAGAGAGAATATTAACAGACGTCCCTGTGTAGCCATTCATGTTCAGACACCTTCTAATCAAAATAAGCAGAGACTGATGCTTGCTTGTATCTGCATGTATGTACCTGTATGTGTTTGTATGCTATGATTTTTGTTTTTGTTATGGTTTTACAGATGTGCTCTACTCTGTTTGTATTAATAACTGTGTTATTTCAGTATTTAGCGCTTCCGTCACGGCGAGAGTGACGGAACTAACATTGGGTCTTGTACAACACACTCATTTCGCCTTGCAGTGGGTATTGTGGAGTTAAATGTCATCTGCCTTGCATTTTATATGGAGGAAAGCATTTCTACTTTGGTTACTGGCTACTGTAAGTCTAACCATAGAGGTTTGTGGGGAGGAATACTTGAGCGGTCGGCTGCTGTTAAAGGGTGATGTGAAAAGCTTTAGTGTCCCTGGTTCGTTTACACTAATGTTGTACAACAATGAAGAAATGATTGTCAGGGGATTTGCATTTCAGTGTCTGCAGGCTACTTTACACTCTGCTATAGAGTGTAGAAATATAAATATATATATATATATATATATATATAAAATGAGTAAAACTGTCCTGAATTTACAAATTTGGAGTGAGTGTGAGGTGACAGATTATGTAGCAGCTTTAACTGAGGTACTTTGGAGTGAAAACAGAGGTTCAACTTAACAAATAAATCAGCGTCACTTCCCCTTCAGCACACACGGTGAGGAGGTGTGTTCAGTGTGGTGACATCGGCGGAGAAGCTACACTTTTTGAGGGTGTTGTAATGATGGTTAACTCTTCGGTATTGCCACTTACTGATTTATTTTTTTTTCTGATTCTGTGCACACTTGCATGTTCTCATTGCAGAGAAAACAACTGTCTTAAACAACTGAGGTCAAACTAACGTGCTACTATGAGTAACTTGGTACAACTGCACATAATGTATGCACTGTGAACTGAAAATAAATTATACTGTTTCATGCCTCGTGCCTCTTTGGATTCGTTTTTTGTTTTACAAAAACAGCTTCAGGGTGAACGACAGTTGATTGTTGTGTCGATCATGGACACTCGGTTTGGCCTCCAACCCAAAGCCTCAGTATTTGATGATTCGGGGATGAGACTCATCAACGATCTCTCACCAGGAAGGAACATTTTGGTGCTTTAAAGGATTGCTTAACACAAAAATGATAATTCAGTCATCATCTACCCACCCTTGTTCCAATGGAAAGTCCACAAAGTTGTAGTCCACAAAGCAGCCCTGCAGCATTCCCCTAAGCAACTGTCATAGACTTGTCTTAAAATGTAAAAAACAAACAACCGGAGAGAATATAATATGGCTCCGTACGAGCTTGTCCACTTTAATCGAAGTCTCCAGATGCCCCAAGATCCCAAATTGATTTGAAAATATGTTATTTGCTTCCTTCCATCTGCCAAAATCTTCACTGTAGCTGCAAAGCTAAAAGCGTTAGCGAGCACCAGTCTGAAGCAGGTGCACAAGGTTGACCGTGTGTCGACGGCTTTTCAAAATCAGTTTGGAATCTGGTGGCTTCTGGACAATTGGATTAAGCTGAACAAGCTGTGCGGGGCTATTTAATGTTTTATCACTTGTTTTGTCACATTTTAAAACAAGTCCCTATTTGTTTTGCTGTAAAACTTCCTGAAATGTTTTGGGGACCTTGACATGTCACCTGACTTTCCATCCGGATACGGAGATTCGATCAGTTTAGCCAACAATACAGTAAAAATGCTGCTTCTTTCTCACAGCAGCACCGGACTGTTCCTCAGTAGACCTTCAATAATTGTGAACATAAAATAAATTAACACAAATAAATTGACTTTAATCAACCGACACATCTTCCTTGTACAGTTGCCGACAATGAAAGGCAGAAATAAAATTCACAGTGTACAAACAAACAAACAAAATCATCATTACAGTATATACATTTGGAACTACACTACAGTCTATAGGAAGTTCATGACTCGGCCTAGAGGAAACTAAGAAGCTGCTCTCGACTAGTGCAATGTGAAACCGGACTCCTCCCGTCTGAGGAGTCCTGTGGGACTATTCACTGAAAATGAAAAACGTAGTCAATAACCAGCAGCAAATACTCAAGTGTATAGACAAACCACAAAGAACTAGAAAGGCATTTTCCTGTAATAAATACACATAGATGGAATTTAATCAATTGAGTGATGAGTCTCGTTCTATATTTTCCGACCTTCAACAAATCCCGTGAAAAGATAAAAACCAGCAGCGATTGATTCCCCTCGCAGATGTTATTTTGAGACACAACCCAGTCCTGCTGCTGAAAAGAATTACTTGAGCCCAAATGTGTATTAATCCGCACCTGAAAATAGTCCCCAACAATCCCCTACTTACTTTTGTTTGAGTTAAGATGGACTAACGCATTGTTGGTTTTGATGTTTTCATGGGATTTGTTGACAGTAAGACAAATATAGACTAATCTTCATCTAATCCTTTAAACAAGGAACATTCTGACTCATTCTTGTTGTTCCCAGACGAGGCTTTACAACAATGTGTCTGCGTGTCCCAGATTCCGGTCAGATCCTCCTCAGATTGCTCACCGCTGGTCCATCAATCCAAAATGATATGGATCGGACACGAAGGCGTGACAGACTCGATATGTTCTGGACTCTAATCTTTTCATTTAGATGGATGTGGGGCCGGGCAGCGGAGCCAGGTGCAAAGCATCGCAGGAAGACAGATAAAGCGCCGGGATACGTGGAAATGGTGTCACTGGTCTCATGTAGTCTTCCAGCACGTGCATAAACAGATGATAAAGACAGCAGTGATTTGAATGGAGGTACTGAGAGGGGACGGCCATGTTCACATCCGGCTGCAGATAATGTCCTGTTTTACATCTGTTATCAGGGGCCACATTACAGAAACATCCCGAGTCTGAAATCTTGTCTTATCTCAATTCAGAATGAACAACACGGAACACTAATTCAGACTAAAGTGCAACTGAAGCCTCGAATGTTGGAGAAGCTAACGTCGATTTTAGCCTGTAGCTGTTGTTTACGTTGACCTTTTACAAATTAAAAAAGAGTAGCTCCGTGTTTATGTATGTAAATTGCATTTGGTTATGCAACCCCGTGTTGTATAACGCCAAATAACTCACCCTGAGCCTTGAATGTGGATTTAGCATAAGCCGGCTGGGGGAACTAACACCGACGTTAGCCTCATGGAGAAGCTAACACTTAATCTTAGCCCGTTGGATTAGCTAACACTGTGGCTAGCATGTTGAAGAAAAGCTAGCACTGATGTCAATATGTGGGAGAAAAGCTAACACTGGGGTTAACTTGTTGGAGAGGCTAATAGTGTTGTTAGCATGTAGGACAAGCTGACACTGATGTTAGCTTGTTGGAGAAACTCACAACAATTTCGCATTCTGATGAAGCTAACACTGACGTTAACCTGTCGAGGAAGCTAACACTGATGTTGCCTTGTGGGAAAAGTTTTCTTTAGTTTTCTCTGACAATGCATTAATGGTTATACAGCATATCTTCTCCTCCAGCAACATAATTCTTTTCTCCAACTCAGTGAGACTAAAATTGAATGCCAGTCCTTACTCCTCCATTTTAGCCAAGTAGCTAGTCAGTGACAAGTGCGCTCTAGCGAGGGCTGAGATGGGGCGGAATAGAGAGATTGTCCCTGTCTTTGAGATAAGATCGGACCAGCAGCTCGGTATGTTTGCCCGTGACGAGGCCCTTGGTGTGTTTCTAGCATTAGCTCTTTTCATTGCTCCCCGAGCCACATCCCAACCCTGCATGTGAACACAGTCGCCGCCTCCAATCTCATATGAGTCTCTCCACGGGTGGCGGCTGGGTGATGCTCCACATCTCCACCCGTGATCCCTCCTTCTCCTGCCGGCTGGGACTGTAGGTGCCGTGGGTGGCGCGGCGGTTCAGGGCCACCACCAGGCTGACGGTGGTGAGGATGAGAGCCAGCAGCAGGACCACGGACACCAGACTGATGGACAGCAAGAGGTCAGAGGTCAAACCCTCAGAAGTCAGCTGGAGGAGAGGAGGTAGAAGGAGGGGGAGGGGGGGAGTCAGATAATACATTTTGAATCAGTTTTTTAGTTTATAGAGAGCTCACACGCAGCAAACACGGTTTATTTCTGTCCCTCTCACACACACACACACTTCTCCTCTCCTCACTACACCAGGCGCTCCACGCGCGCTGCCAAAGTGCTGATGGATGTGTTTCCCGGCTCAGCAGGTGGGTTGCGACCACCAGGAGCCTCGAGTTGCCGCGGACTGAAACCTCCCTCCGTCTGCCGCCTCTCTCGCAGTTTGGCGAGGGCCAGCGCCAGCCCCAGCATCGCCACTATCGCCAAGCCAACCAGACACGGTGCCAGCACGGCAGCCACCCGCGAGCTGTATGGAGCACGCTCCGTCTGTGGAGGATCACACACACACACACACACACACAAACACAAACACAAAAACACACAAACACATACATACACAGGCAAGATGCTGCCTGATGATCCCAGGAAACACTACCAGAGACACACCAAAAATAGCTCCCACACACACACACACACACACACACATATGATTCTCTTCGAGCATGAAGCGTCTAATGGTGTTTTAATGACTTGTGAAACCTGCTAAGATTCATTTCTAACCAGCAGCTCTGTGGCCCCTTTGATCATCACACACAAGCAGCTTCACCACCAACCAGAAACACAAACTCCCAGCGTGAAAACACACAGACGTCTGACCTCAAACCCAGCGAATCAAGACTCCCAGTGCAGCAGGTGAATAATTGGTGACATTCATCAGCCAGCAGCGGGAGCAGAGCAGCGGACGCACTTACGTTACTCGTCCCGGCTGGCATGGTGGTCGCGGCGGTCTGCGTGCCTGCTACGACAGCACAACAGCTGTAAGTATCACTCAATTCACACTTGATATTCAGCTGACACCGCCTTCGCTCTCACAGAACCTGTCAGGTTACACAGAACCCCTTGAAAACAATTTTTTAAAAATAAATCTCAGAAGTCAGCGAACTTTACACTGAGCAATCAACACTGGAAACATAATCCTAATAAAAATACAACCGTCCATATCCCCCACGGGCGGAAAAAAAAAACTTATGCGCTCGTGCTCGACACTGTAGACATCACACTTTTTCCCTCCCTCGCTACCTGTTCTTTTGTTGACTCCTGGAAAGTGCTTACCTGTCAGTGCAGCACAGTCGGCTGTCACAGCGAGTGTGACACAAGCGAGCCAGAGCAGCCTGCAGCCAGGACCCGCCATCAGTCACCCACTGCCACACACACACACACACACACACACACACACACACACACACACACACACACACACACACACAGACGCCGAGATGTCTAACTAACCAGTCTCTAAGGTACACGGCGAGGCCACCCCGAAGCCTCGGCAGAGCAGCTACACACAGAGACAGCGGCAATGCTTCCCTGCTGTCAGCACAATCAGCCTGCTCTGTGTGTGTGTGTGTGTGTGCGCCTGCCAGATAAGCTGCCCTCATACGTTTCTGTGAAGCAGACCGAACTTCTGTGAATGCCACCAGCTCTCTGCTGAAGCTGCACTTCGGCGCCAGATGCTGCTGCCTTCTTTTTTTCGCTGGCGAGGCACATTTTCTCCCTCTCTGCTTCTCCCCCCCCTCCGCTCTCAAAGGATGGCCACATCAGTGCCGACACTGAAGAAGTGCTTCCCATTTCCTCCCTCTCTTTCCTCACCATTAGGCCTACCTAACACACACACACACACACACACACACACACACACACACACACACACACACACACACACATCTACACACAGGCTTTGAAAGGATGCGTGATGTATGAGAGAGGAGTGGAGCTGCATACGGACAAACACGACTGCGTATCACATGTGTGCTTGTTGGACGTCTCGGTGAAGAACAGCCTGCAGGTGTAAAAGGACTCCTCTCTTCCGGGAACGTTTCCCCAGGACGCACGACATTGGATTTTGTGCTGATATTCGATAATTGAATATTTTTTTTCCAGCTCCATCATCCAGGCCAGCGGAAAATCATCTCACTGGCCTGTCAGACGCTCATTTCAGATGCCCGTGTTTGATTTCAGGAGATTCGGCCGATACCGCTGACGTTCTCCGAGGCTTTCGCGATATCTCGGGACACACTCCAGCCACTGGAGCTTTTACGGCGGGGCGCTGGTGTTAGCTGATAAGGCCCAGTCACACCTTCATACTTGCCAACATCAGGCTGGCAGCAAATGGCTCACCCTCAACAAACCCCACAGTGTAACCCTTCACCGCAGATTCATAGAATTAATACAAGTATGTGAAGGGGGAATTAGTTCTCATTGTTCCTAAATCAGCAGCTCATTGAGAGTGTACGTATGTGTGTGTGTGTGTTTTAGACACAGAGCTACAGTCTGCAGAGTGGAGGCAAGAGGCCTAAGGTCTAAAGGTCTGCGTATTTAGCAGTAACATGATATTTAGAATCGCTGTATTTATTCCCCCTTCCCCCTCTCTCCAGCTCACACATCTCACCCCGCACATACCCCACCTATTCTAGATAATCCTAACTGCCTGACATAAAATATCGACGCTGATATAGTAATTGTTATTGTGCATTGCCTATATATTTGCCCATCAGGTCTAGGTTTATGTTTTGTTTTCTTGTTGCCATTGTCGTCTGTGTTGTTACACTTTCTCACCAGTTAAAAACCCAAGGGAGGAGAAGGTCTCTCAAAATTTGGAGCCACATTTCTTCTTCTTCAAGACCTTGTTGGTTTTCAGCGGCAGACTGAGTAGAATCGGGGGAGGTTGAACAATTGCACATCAGGCCGGGGTCGTGCTCACCTCCGCCTCCAGGTTTGGTTTGCCAGGCGCGGCGACACGCGTCCCGCGACAAACTGAGACACTCACGTCTGATTTGTATCAGTTGCAACACAAGTGCTGGTATGTGTGTATTTTTCACGTCGTGCTCGGAACATAATTTCTTTATCAAAGGAAAGGTCTGCCGCTTTCAATTCTGCCTTTAAACAATACTCAGGACATTTGAAGCTGCTTTTTGCACGCTGTCATCGCTCCTCCTGCTCCGGCTGGACATTTGAAGATCCCTCCCTGAAGCAGCTCCGGTGTGAGTGACGGGGGACGCTCTCCACAGTCCTCCTTCGGTGCACCAACGTATTGAAAAGCTAATCTGAAGCTAAAATTAGATCTCAGACATCCAGCTTAGATCAATCATGTGTATGTCTTCCAGAGTTAGTTTTTTTTACATTGCTTCAGATGAACTTTAAATGCATTTTTTTGCACAAAACTTTTATGTATGTGCATCAAGCAAACATGTTCTGATGCTTAGACTCAGACTTAGAAAAGACTCTCCAGACTACAACAAACGTGAACCTTTCCTCTTACCTTGAGTTACGCACAAGGGCCGTGTCATGCCTCTGAACAATAACACACAGACGTAACAGGGCCGAGGTGCCTCTGCTCCGTTTGTTTGTGGCCATGTGTCTATGAACTTGGGCTATTCTGGGGTCTACTCACACTACATCTTGTTAGGAGAGATTAAGTGGCCATGTTTGGAGTCACGGTGGCCACCTGACTGACTGCTCCTCGACTCACAGGCGCACGGGATTGGGAAATTAATGAAAGGATTTAGACTACAGTTAACCTTCAACCGAAGGGGCAAGTGGAGGAAAAAGGAAACAGGAAAAGGAAATATCAAGTGGGTGGTGGACTGAAGAGAAATATTAGTTGGGAGAGATGAAAAGAGAAAAGAAGGCAGACAAAGGCTGATAAGATTGTTTTTGAAATTTATTTTGACAACAACAAAGACAGAGAGAGAGAGAGTGAGAGAGAGAGAGAGAGGGAGAGAGAGAGATTGGATTCAACCGAGAGAGGACATGAGGACAGAATCTGACAGAGGACAGATGGACAAACAAGAAGCAATGGTCATACAGAGATCCAGCATGATGTACGCGTGGTGGGACTAACAGACAAAAACACAATCATGTCAGTGATTTTTGAGATGAAATGTTGACCACAGCGGCATGGTGGATGTTGAGACAGTAGGTACCATTACAAGCAGGGCTGCACAGAGTTCGGGCTTAAAATATCTTTTTTTTTTCGCCTCTCTCTCAGGAAGGTTTGGAGACGGAAGCTGCTTCTTTGGTACAAAACAACACACGGCAGTCAAGTCAGTCGGAGAGCGCAGGGCTCTGAACGCACATCGACAACAAAGGGAAGACATTTTGTCATCTCCTAGCCCCTCTGGGCGCCTTTGTCACTACGCTGCCGCTTTTCATAGCTCACACGTACGGAGCTCCCAAAATCCAGTTCAGACGAGACTGACAGGATATCTTCAATGAGAGACATTATAAATAACACACACTTTAATAATGTTCTTCAGTGCAGCGGTAGTGCTTTAGCGGATGCAGACCATCCTTCCTTTTAGAGCCAAAGCACCTATCCTACGCATTTTGTGCTGAAATGATTATTTGATTAATCACTTGGTCATTGGGCGATGAAAGATCAATAGCAGAAGCAAACACTCTCTGATTCCATGTCATTTAAAAATGAATTTCTTTAAGTTTTGGACGATTGGTCGGTCGAAACAAGCTAGAGCTTTTCTGCAAACCACGGATACATTCAAATTTGCAAGTTCACCATATTTACAATTCTACAAAAAGGTGTCATATACACTACACAACTATATGAGCTGACTTTATGTCAGAAAAGGGGCGGACTGTTGGGCAAGATGGCCACCAAGCCAGAGACCACTGTTCAGGACAGTGTTTTAACCTTTGACCTCTGTATCTTCCACTGAGCCTTTCAGCCTTTGCCAAGCGGGAAACCAAGACATGTTAAGACATATTCCAGCTGAGTTAGCGGCAACAAAACTAGATATTTTCGATGAGATGACGAGTTTGTTTGTGGTGACAGACCCAGGTTAGCCAAAACATGCTCTTTTCTGACCCTAACCGAGTGATTTTTGTACCTAGATCCATCTAGACCTCAACCTCGACACAACATAAAAATTGCGACGCCAAGAAATTCATAGTTTCAACATGTCCGTGGTTTGCAGAAACGTGCGTTGCAGAAAAGAGCATGTGATGGTCATTTTTCAACATTTTGTAATATTTCAAACAATTAGTCAAATAATAACAAGAGTAATCAGCCGATTAGTCAAGAATGAATTTTGCCCCCCTAAACCGACTTTACAAAACATTACTGCATCTGTGATCTATACTTCAGTGACCTAAGTGGGTAAATTAAATTGAGTAAAATAAATAAATATATTTAATAAGGTGCTTCTGATTACCAAAGTCTCATTTTAAGGCACAGAAACAGCTCTGTGGTCCCGTTAACCTGATGTCAAAACAAGAGGAAAGCCTGACGCGTGCAGAGTGCCGTCAGAAATACCAAACCGTCTGTGCTTTGTATGGGAACCCACTGGTCATCCTGATCCGTTATGATCAATCACTCACCCACACAGCCACACTGACAAACTCCACTCTGCATTCACTTTCTCAAATAGTCCTGGAGACAGGTGCAGAAAAACACAACCTTCTCCACGCACACACACACACACATACACACACACACACACACACACACACACACACACATTCATTCCTCCTCGCCACCCCAGTCTATTTCTGGCTCATCGTCCAGCCTGAGGATGAGGTAGGAGAGCAGCTGGAACAGGTTCTGCCACAGCAGCACGGCCACGTAAAAGTAAATGTCGCTTACGTCCGTCTGGCACACGTCTCCGGCGAAGCTCATGTCACACACGCAGATGAATTTGTTGATGAGGTTGCGGCAGTAGCCTCCGTTCAGACAGGGGTTGGACTTGCACTCGTCCACCTCTTGCTCACACCTGCGGACATAAAAATCACAGTTCAGTCAGAGACACTTACGTGAAGGAGGCGACCACCTTGTTTAACAAATATGAGGCTTTGCTTTTTGTAGAATAAACATACATAAATGTTAAATTAAGTCAAAAATTCAAAGATTTGGCACATAAGAAAAAGGTTGGGCTGGTGGAGGAATCTGCTGCAACAAACTGTTCCTGATTCATTTGATTTATTGACAGATTTTATTTAAAGGAGACCTATCGTGCTTTTTCATTTTTTTCCCTTTCCTTTCAGTGTTTTGTATTTGTTCTTGTGCATGTAAAAGATCTTGAAAGTTAAAAAGGTCAAAGTCCACACCGACAGAAGCTCCTCTCGCCCGCAGAACACAATGCTCCTGAAACGCCTCGTCAGTAGTCCCGCCTGTAACTCTGCGACTTTGTGACATCACACTACGTCACTGTGTCACACATCCGCATAACTGATGCCTAGGGGCTAGTTTGGCACGTAAGAATTTATTCAGAACAGTGTCTCTGCGGTTGTCAGCGATGTTGGGTCAGGCGTGTGTGAGCTGACCAATTAGAGCCAAAAGGGTATTTGGGGGGGGCTTAAAGAGACAGGCGCTATAACAGAGCGTATAATATGTCTTTTTCTTTCCTATAAGTGCAATATATCTAAATAAGTACAGATTTGAGGTACTTTACTTAAATTTGCCACGTGCCACTTATACTCCAAGTGTCAGAGAGAAATATCATACTTTTGACTTTATTATATTTATCTAACAGTCTCATGTAGTCTAGTTACTTAACACATGTAAATGTACTTAAAAAAAACGTCTGAAAATCTTATTAAAAAATGTTATAAATGAAACTACTCATCAGTATTTACAGCTAGTACAGCTGGAAAATGAATACTATTCTGATTATCCGTCTCTTTTAATAACATTTTCAATGCAGGAGTTTGACTTATAACAGAGTCATTTCACAGCATGGTATTCGCCCTTTTACTTTTTAAGGACCTAAATACTTCCTCCATACCGGTGTCCGATGAAGCCGGGCAGACAGTCACAGGACAGCTCTCGGTCGGTGCAGTTGCCTCCATTGAAGCAGGTGTAGTTTCTGGTGTTATCGCCGCACACAGAAACAGGCAGCTTAGGCCGTCTGGTAGAAGACAATCACACATGTAAGAGGGTAAATACACGGCTTGTGCTGGAGTTCTCAGCTGCACTGAGGTGTTTGAGCAGCTCATGTGCAGCAGAGTTTGACGTCTGCACGTCTGCCGGAAGCAGAAGAATCAGCCACGCAGGAGCTCGTATTGTTCGGCTTCCCGCAGCTCTCCACGGGAGAGACAAAGAGGCTTAGGATGGGGAGCAGGATAATAAGATTAAAGACCTCTCGCAACCATTCAGCAGCAGGACGTCAAATCATATGTACAGGAAAAGAAAAAGCCAGCTTTGGCCTCTTTAACCTTGTTTTTGCCCGAGGCGCAGCAGCTCTGTTCCTAAATGTTATGCATCTGCTGGCAACTTGAAATTCATCCCTCAATGGTAACAAAAACACCGTTTTGCTGTTTTATTTTGGAAAGAGTACAATTTTGGTGGGCGAAGTTTTAATTTAGATGCGAGGAATCACTTTACACTACAGCTGTCACTCATGTCAAGACAAACAATGTCAGGGAGAGCGATAATATTAGCTTTGTTTGGCATTTTGTTGCACACGCTTGAACAAAACAAAAAAAAAAAATAAAAAAAAAACACGGAGACATCGCACATGACATTTGAGAGATGAGAATCTAACGGGAAACAAATAGCAGAACACCTGAGAAATAGAAGAAGAAGAAGGAAAAAAAGAAGCAACTTACACATTTTTGACAACAATGTACCACGGAATCTCTTCAATGCGTTCACTGGAGAGGAACAGAAAGAAAAGACGGGGAGAGGGGGTAGAGAGAGGCACAAACAGGAGACACAAACAAAAAAAGAAGTCATTTTTTTATTTGATGAAAACTTTGCAGCGTCGATGTTCCCAGTAAAGGGAGATGTGCAGGCTTGTCTGGTGCCTTGCTTAGCGAGACACTTGCAAAGGTTTTTTCCTTGTGCAAAAGAGGCAAAATGCAAGCGGCTGTGTGTTTACAGGATAAATGGTTGGAGGCGTTCCCCTGCTGGTTCTCCGAGGCAAACGGTAGATGACAGGGGGAAAGAAAAACTGGCGCTGAACCAGAGAGCCTTCTGTAGTGAGACACCACAGCAGACTGAGGCCTTTTCTGGCTGACACTAGAATAGAAATGCAGCATCTGAGACGCTCGCTGCAGGCGTGGTTGAAATGCTGAACAGAGGCAGACATGTGGAGACATTTACAGTGAGGGATTTTTTTTTTGTTTGTTTGTGTTGCGTTGTCGGTCCCTTGTTTCCGCAATTTGGAGCGTTTATTTGTGTACTTTGTGTTGACTAACTAACTAAGCTCTCAGAACTGTTCACAGGAGAGCAAAGTCATCTTCAGAGCATGAAATATTGATGTTGGGATTGTTTCCTCCTCCTCTGCTGCCAGTCTATGTTTTTTCCACACTCACTAGAAATAGACTATTCGACTGTGTTTTATTCTACCCCATCATCCCGCTCCTCTGTTCACCCAGCACACATCTTTACTTACTTGCAGAGGGGTCCGGTGTAGTTCTCAGGGCAGAGGCAGGCGTACCTGTCCGGCCCGTGCAGACAGGTGCCTCCGTGAGCACACAGGTGCTTTTCACACACATCCACCTCCTCCTCGCAGTCCACGCCCGCGTAGCCGAACTCACAGGCGCACTCATAGGTCATCCCGTTCACGCTGCAGTTGCCGTGAACGCAGGGACCGGAGGCGCAGGTGTCGGTGAAGAAGTCGCAGCGTCTGCCGGCCCACCCGTCGGCGCAGCTGCAGTTGTAGGTGTTGAAGAAGTCGTGGCACTCGCCCCCGTTCAGGCAGGGGCTGGGCTCACACACAGGGGCCCCGCTGCAGCCGAGGAGCGGAGTGTGCAGGGATGTCTGGACGAACTGCTCCTCCTGCAGGCGCGGGAGGTTCACATCGGAGGAGCTGAGGTACGGCAGGGAGATGCCACCCAGTTCCACTGTGCCCAGGCACCCAGTCAGGGACCAGCCAGCATCAGGGGCCAGGCCCCCTAAGAAGATGTCCACCCCATGCCTGAGGAAGTCCAGGTTGCCTCCTTGGCTCCTGGAAGTGCTGGCCTCCTCGATATCTTCATCCAGCACCAGAGTCCACAGGGAGGTTTGTGCCCACGGCGCTGCCATGAACAGATGGACGTTGTGCCACTCACCATCACTGACACTCCTCCTGCTGCTGAGACTGACTGTAGACACGCCCTGCCCCTCACTTCTGTCTTCTTCAGTGGTGCTCTGAAGCTCCATGAAGAGGGATCCATCCTGGACCGAGAGTGTGAGGAATGCCGAGTCCTTCTCTGCATGCAGTATGGCTGCGTTACGCCTGCGCGTGCGTAGGTTTAGCGAGAGGTTGGTTAGATTGCGGGATATTTGGCCGTTTCCCCGGTAGGACAACACAGTGGAGTCATTCAGGAAGGTTGCATTGGAGTAGCCTAGGTGAACATGGATAACATCTGTCGTTAATTTGTCTACACATTTGCACACTCACATTTTCCAATGGATTTCGAATTCAAAGATTGCAAAAACATTATTACAGCACGGTAATCACCTGTTTGACAACACTGCGAAGCTTTTAGGCGACCAGAAGAAGGCTTTTATCACAAATTACAGTAATATTTGACTGATTCTTTTATTTTCATGCACTCTGTACCCAGCCCACGTGGATTTATTGTACAAGAAACCAAAGGTACAGCTGCAGCGGTCAAACCTCTCATTACCTTTTGATTTCAGTACAAAATTACCGGTTATTTTGCAGCTCTCACACATGATATTCTGCCTTCTCTCCCAAGACAAACAAAATCTGCTACAAAAAGAAAGATCCCTTCCTGAGGCACAACTCAAAACAAAGATTCATCATAAATGGAGGACATTTTAGTAAAAAGTAGGCCCTTTCGCAGGTGAGAGTCAATCAATGAGTTAAGCTCTGAACATGGACAGACGGCAACACTGTGAATCATCACTAATCCCAGGAAAAAAAAGGATGAGCTGGCCAGTCCTGCTTTACAGAACACATACAGTATACTGTGTGGGCGGACTGAGGCCAGGAATCAACTATGTTGTATCACTGGGTTACATAGAAGGCAAATTAGGTCAGTGATGACCAGCTGAACAAGGTCAAAGATTAAGTAACCTACTGTTGCTAAGAGGTAAACAGCTCCATGTCTGGGGTTTACAGGCTTTTATGTCACAATGAAAGTATGTCAACAAGGTTTACCACTGATAATATAAAGTGACTGAACTGTTAAGGTGCTATTGGGAAATCTGCCCCTATGCAATGACGTGTAAAGAAAGGGTTGTCAATGTAATTAAAACAGCATTATATACATTTTTATATGTCCTAAAATATCAGCTTCAAAAGCATTCTGATTGTACATAACATTGTTGTGACACAAAGATTTGTGTCTATAGTTAGCATCTACTTTACATCTGACAAACTGTCAGGGAGCTGGGATGTGTATTAACGACAGTGATGCTGCACTTAGAAACTCTGCGGGGTCAGCAAATCTCAAAAAATTACAATTTCTATATAATGTTGAAAAAAGAAAATTGCCCTCTTTTTCACTTCAAAACTAAGTTCTCTTGAAAATTTGTTGTCATGAAAAAAAATATTACATGAAGAAATATTTCTCCTGAAAATGTTTCACATTTTCACACATGAAAAAAAAAAAAAAATTAACAACCCTAGAAAGATTATATTGGCATGTATTTCATGTTTTTTTTTTTTTTTTACCATTTCACAAGTCTTAAACAAAGAAGAGAAAACTATTTTGGTCAGATTTAGAAAATGGATCACCCAAAAAAAATATTTACACAAATCTGAAAGGGAGAGAGGGAGCTGTGTCATTTTTAACTATTTTTGATGTCAACATGTTGAGATCTTGGATGTCACTTACATTCATATCCGTGGTTCAGCATCCTGCACTCCGAGTCTGTGGGGCAAGGAGAAAGCTCGCACCACCTGACCTCTTCACAGCGCCGCCCTGCTGTCTTGGGAGGGCAGGTGCAGGTGAAGTCGTCCCACATGGAAAAGCACATCCCGCCATTTAGACAAGGGTTCCTCTGAGGGCAAGAAATCAGTACAGGGGATTACCTTCACCAAATGCATCACAATGTCTGATTCCCTTCCAATAAATATGAAACATAACTATATAACATGTAAATGCTTTTAAAGGCTCGAGCGAGGTCTTATGTTATGTTAACTCACACTGCAGGCGTTATCCCCTGAACACCCAGCAGTCACGTTCTCCATGACCTCCAGAGGGTAAGCTCTCACTGAGGCGTCCAACCCGAAGAACTGCAGCCTCCTGTCGTTGATCCGCAGGTCCTGGATGCAGCCTTTAAAATATCCACCAAACGTGGAAGTCTTCCTGCTCCCCAACAGACCTCCCACATACACAGTGTCTCCCGCCTGGACCGTGACTGTCCTGACTTCCTCTTCAATCTGTTTTTGGCTTTCTACGTACAGTGTCATGTGATCCTTCACCATCGCTACGCTCACAAAGTGGACTTCCCCGTTGTCGATCGCACTCTCGGCCTTCAGGCTCTCGGCGTTATGGAGCTGAACTGTGACCTTCCCATCCTCCAGCCACATGTGCAGGTACTGCTGTCCGCTGCTGTTGGCGAGCGCCAGGAGGAGCCCGCTGTCCCGCCGTGTACGCAGGAAGAGGGAGATGGAGAGGTCGTGACCCAGATCATCGGTGACAGTGAACGCAGCGTAACTCTGAGAGTCCTCGTTCCCAAAGCGGGCGGTGACATGTTCTGCAAGAAGGGAAACCAGATGAGACAATAAAATATTTCGACCTAACATGAGGAAGACATCTTCAACATTTCTCTGCTTGGTCAACATACATTATGTGATTAATTTCTGAGGTTTAAAAGGGTTTCATAAGAAAAGGAATGTCCTTCCTTTACAGTGAAAACGCAACGAACAGATGACCTGATGTCAGTGTCGACCAAGTAAAGAAAGAGCTCTAAGTCCCAGATTCTCTTTTTTACTATTTATTCAGTTTTTATCTCCAGCAGAGAGGTGTAAAATATGTTTTTCTGTCATCTGTGCAGAGTGTTGAATCTAAATATTGAGTATCAAAAAGAGCGTCATGATGGAATTTTGAAGAACAAACTGGAGGCAAACACATTTCATATTCCAGTTCATGCTGAACGGGCACAGGAGGAGGAAATTTAAGGAGCCACCAGCCCTCATGTTCTGTATGTTGTGTGTCCACTGTCAGCACTTTCCACTGTGGGTTTGTTACCTCATAAAGCAGGCATGACATCGAGAACACACAAAGCTGAAGCAGGGAGGACATGTATTACAGGTCATATAAAAGCTCCAAGGAGAATGTTGTGTGCATGTGAGTAAATGTGTGTGCCAATGCCCCATCAGACACTGGTCAGTAATCTGCTTTGATAGACTCAAGAGGCTATATATATTTATATATCCTGAGCAGAAAACAGAAACTATTCAATAGTTTCAGGGGAATCTTTCAAAAATTCCAACTGTTCCTTCTACTAATAATTTTGTATGTATTTTTTTTTTTGATGTCTTGATCTCACTACCACAGTCCACTGAGTGCTGTGACATTTCCTCGCATGTTCTGTGTATTGCCAAAATAGAATAAGATCCCTCACACCCTTAATCCAGTGCGTCAGATAAGAGGATCTCTGCCTCTGTCCTTTACTGTGGCTTTTGATTGGCCTTAACTTTGCTCCCTTGTCTTCTGTTCAATATCAGCCATCGAGGAGGTTATCTGATTACCCCCTTAAAAAATTTGGTGAGTATGACGCGGTACGCTACCCTCCAATCTCAATTAACCACATCAGCTTAAAGACTAAAGGTGAGTCTCACACCTGCTTTTGTTTCTACGTTTGATGGGATTAGCTGATTTAGAACAAAAATTAAATTTCCCAATTTTAAAACTGTGTTCTTGCATTTTCACAGCTGTAAACATACCCTCCTCACAGTCCTGCCCCTCATAAGGCCTTGGACATCGGCACTGGTAGCTCTGCCACAGGTTGACACACTGTCCTCTGTTTTGGCAAGGCACATCCAGGCAGCGGTCCCTGTGGCTGCAGCCGGGGGACACATTAACAGCACGGTCGCTCAGCCATTCCTCAGGGACCACGAGCTGCCAGTCCACAAACACATCCCGCATGCAGCCAATGAATGCTGGAAGGGGAGAGACCTCACTGGGGCCATTTGAGTCCCGAAGCACTCCTCCAATGAAAGTGTTCTGAGGAGGCGCAGCTGGCCCAGCCAGAGTGCTTTGGACCGGGGCCGCCCTGTGGCATGACTGGCTCCCACAGCTCCCAGCATCGTCCAAGAGTTTGAGAGTGAGCACCCAGTGTATGAGCACAGCCTCTACTGAATACCACTCTCCATCTGTGACATTGTGAGGAAGCTCCAGGACCTGGCTGGGGCTTTCTGCTTCAGCTCCAGCAGAGGCCTCCTTCCTCAACGTTAGACGAAGCCACCCTTCGTCCAGCTCCAGTCTCAGCAGCAGCCCCCTGCTGTTCTGCTGAAACAACACCGCCCTGGGCAGCACGGTCTTGAAGCTCAGGGTGATGTTGCAGGACACCTCGGCGTCCACCAGGGGACTCTGCAGCAGCAGGTAGCCTCTGCGTTCGAAGGAGAAGGTGGTGGGGGTCTTACAGAGGGGTCCAGTGTACCCAGGCGAGCAGGAGCAGGTGTATCCGTGAGTCCCATCCAACAGGAAGGGAGAGCAGGAGCCTTGGTTCTGGCATTCATGTCCCTCACAGCCCACCAGCCTCTCGTCACAGTTTACACCCCCATACTGGAAGCCGTCATGACTCTGTTTGGGGCAGTGGCAAATGTAGCCGCCGACTTGGCTCTCACACCTGCCTCCATTCTGGCAGGGACTGGGGTCACACTGGTTTATCACCTCCTGGCAGAGGGAACCTGTCAGCACAAGAAAACAATAAAGTCACGTGACTCAAACCTCGTAAATATCTGTCCTTTAATCATGAATGACAGACGGCCTTCTTTAATTTCTTCTCACTGCTGAATGACTTATTGTCATTATTCCTTGTTCAGTGGTCTTGTAAACAATATGTGTCCCTGCCATTGTTTGTTTACTACAAACAATCACCAGTCACATTCATACACTTGTACTCATAATGATGGCGAGAGAGGAAAACACTGGACATTCTCTGCCCAATGTTCTGCCCATTTACCTCCATATGTTGCCAGCGGCTGTTCTTTTGTATATCATGGCTCCTGTTTTTTTCAAATTTTGACAGTGCTTTGAAAGTAGTGTTGAACACAATGTTCCTTCTCTGATACACAGGTCAAGTCAGCCCCACCTAAAGCCAAACTGTCAGCTATTAATCCCAGTTCTGGATGCTGGTACAGATTCCAGTACACCCAACTATCACTTGCGCGTGTGTTAATCATTTTAACGTTGTCTGTCTGTTTTTGTAGATCTTGTTATGCTGTAACATTTGACATTTTTGCTGTAGATATACGGTTGCAATGAGAAGGCCCTTTGTTATATGAAACAATAATTACATCTTCAGAGAAGATAAAGATACAGATAAACGGTATCTTTGCACACTGGTCAAGTTATCTATTTGTTTTATATTGATAAGAAGAACATATAAAAGAACAGACATATTATACAATACTTATACTAAATTTCTATTAATACAGAATGTAGTCTGATGTTACCTGTTCCAAGCAACAGAATACACCAGATCCATGGTGCAGGTCTCCACATCATGCCGTCACTTTTTCCCCCCAGTAGCCCCAAACTTGTCTAACTGCACCATATTAGTTTGTGTTCCTACAGGCCATCCTGTGTGGAGGTCTGCTCCTCGTCTACTTCTCCACAACACCGTAGGGCTGAGTGGCTCTAGTCAGGAGACCAGTAAAGCCAGATCCTGGGGATTAAACTAATGCTATTTGGCCACCTTACTGAGTCACTGCCACTGCGACTGGCAGAGTGTCAATTTTTAGAACACAACTCTCAGCAGGCAACAGCTCACAGTCTTACCTACTTTGCTAGATCAACTCTTGTGTAAGCGGGAAAACTAGAATTTTCTGCTTCCGCCACTGAAAAGTGCGGTTTGATGTAAATCTTTGCAACACTGCAACGTGTCTCTGGACATCAATGCACCAATAATATGCGATTAACATTTGAATGTTATTGTATGGAGTTCATCAATTACATCACCTGCAGACCAAAGTGTCTTATTTAGATTATTTTTAATTGATTTATTCTGCCTGTTGACCCTTAGCCTTCTCACTTCAGCGCTACACATCCATAACAGGGGCAAGATGGAAGCACAGTTAAGAATAAAGCTGAAATGATTACTCAATTAACTGATTATATAAAAGAAGGAACATTGTTCAAAACATATTGTATAGACTTAACTATTAATTGATTAATCATGAAGACAATCGGCAGATTACTCAATAGCAGAAATAATCATCGTAGCTCTAGTTACAATGAGTTCAGTGATTAAGGCAACTCTCATTCCTATATATGTATGTATATATATATATATACATATATATATACATATACATAAATATACATATGTATAGATATATAGATACATAGATATAGATATAGATATAGATATAGAAATAGAAATAGATATATTTATACTATCACTGGTGGACAGTGCCAAATTTGACAAATAGTACCTTTAAAAGAGTCAGTTCACCAAAGTCCTGTTATGATAGAAAACGGCTTTGGTGAATTTTGTCAGCATGTCACAGAACAGAAGTGTGAACAGAATGTACACAACATGTACTAGCAAGTACCTCCTACTGCATAACCATCATTGTGTGAGACGTGGTGAAATCCACTTGGTGGATGAGCATAAATCACCTGTTGTTCCTCGAGGACAGATACAGATGTAGCCTGCAGCATGCTGTTGGTCGTAGCGTTCAGGCAGCAGAGGCTCGCTGCCATACAGGGCCTGCCACGACCTCTCAATGCAGCGTCCCCCGTGCATGCAGGGGTCGCTGCCACACTCACTGATGTCGACCTCACACTGACGCCCCTCAAACCCTGAAGTGAGGAAGCGGACATCTGTTCAGTGTTACAGGCTCATCAACACACACAGTTTTAACAGTATGATACTGCTGTGATACATTTGTATGCAGCTGTAAGCTTGATTATGGAGTCCACCACTGCTTTTTTAGTGAACCCTTGTATAAGTCTAGTTTTTTTCATATATTCCTCACTTTATTACCCATCTCTCGCTCTTACCTCCATCTATGTCACCTATACCTTTGTCCCCCGTCCTATTAAAATCTCCTTTAGAAAATCCAAAACCTGTAACTCGGAATGGATTATTTCACTCCTTAACTGAGCAAGAAAGTGCTTCATGTACCTGGCCAGCATGCACAGGTGTAGTTACCCTGGCTTTCCTCACAGATGGCGCTGTTGAAGCAGGGTTCAGAGTGGCATGGCGGTAGCGGCGTCTCACAGTGTCTGCCAGTGAAGGCTGTGTGAGAGCAGTCACAGCTGTAGCTGAGACCATCAGGGATTCAGACATCAAATGAATGAGTTTACTGACAGTACTTCCTCCAGTCTGCGTTTACAGGTGTAAAATTAAAATCTGTTAGAAATCTGCTCATAACAAATTTGCTTTCGTAAACTTGGCGTACGTCTACATTCTTGCTTCCAGCAGCTGCAGAAGGACTACTTACTCATTCACCCCGTCTACACACAGAGCCCCATTCTGGCATGGCTGCTCTTGGCACTCGTCAGTGTTGATTTCACATCGGTGTCCTTGGAAACCGGGCAAGCAGGTGCAACTGAAGCCCCCGGCGTAGTCATGACAACTGCCGCCATTGAGACATGGCTGTGATTGACACTCATCAATCTGGACCTCACAAGTGGCCCCTGTGAACATGAAAGCAGGACAGATGTCAGAGGGCGAGCGAGGGCAGGGGGCAAAAATGAGAAAAGCTTTTATGTGTAGTGGCTGTGATCATGTTTGGACTGCTCTTTTATCTCACTACAAGGCCTCAGCAGTTCTAAAAAATTGCACATTGTAAACATGTCTTAGATGCATCTCTGAGCTATAGTATTAGTATTTTGTTTTGGTTTTTGTGCATTGTTGGAAAGAGATGAAGGAAAGTGAAGTTCACCAGGAATAAATGCAACTAACAAGGCATGCTTTAGACTGCCTAAATGTGGTAAACTATACGAACAAAGAAATGTTTGCCTATGATTTTGAAACAAAAAAAGATTTTAAAAAGAAATGTAAAAAGATCCAGGCAAGGTGCATGGCATAAACGTATAATACAGGTGAACTATTATCGGCTGTATTCCAATAAGTGATTGAATGAAATAATAATAGTTTTTTTAAGTTGATTTTGTTTCTTGTTTTAGCTGTAGGAGTCTAAGGAAATACAGGGACCAGGGGATGTGAAATAAATACTGTAAGGGGTGTGCAGTATACTAGCTGTTCATTTTTTTTAACTGTGTATGACACTGTTAGGATTGATTATGTGTTTTGAATCTTCAAATGTTCTTAGAAGACGCAACACTGAACTGTCCACTCACCGGTGAACCCCGAGGAACACAGACAGGAGAACCTGCCCACTCTGTCCACGCAGGTGGCTCCGTTCCTGCAGGGCTGTGAAACACACTCGTTCACATCAATCTGACAGTGAGCACCCTGGAAGCCCGGCACGCAGAAGCAGGAGTAGCCGTCCCCGCGGATCCTGCATATCGCCCTGTTTTGGCAGGGGTTTGGAGAGCAGTGGTCGTCTGTCGAAGGCGGCCTGTCAGGGGATGCACCTATGAACAGAGGACATTTAGGAAAAATTATCACAGAACATCATTGCTGTAGTGATACATTTTTTTTTTTTTTTTATCATTCCACATGATAAAAACACTTTCAATATACTACTTCCATTAATATAATAGTCTAGGAGCATAAGTAAACTTGTGTTTTATGAAAAAATGTAATAAAAATAAAATAAAAATGTAATTTGTAACATCTGGTTGAATCAAAATTGGATCAAAATGATCTACATATCTAGGATAAGATGTGAAAAGTTGCTGGTCATCAGCTGGTCAAACTCCTCAAGAAGCTTTGTGACTAAATACAAAAATAATTTAATCCAAACAATCCCTTGAAATACTTAATTTACGTCTGCATGATGTCAGAATAGTTTGCATCAATGAGAGCAGAAGTGCTCTCAATTGCTATATTAGTTTGATCGTGTCTGGCTTGAAGCTCTTTTATGTCTTGTTAGCTCTGATAAAAGCACTTTGTCTCGCAGTTGTCAGCACAAGGGCTTGAAAAAAAAGGCCTCTCAAGGCATCATGGCTGCCTGCCATGATAACCAATTCCACTGTTCGGCTAAGCATTCAATCTATTGCCATGGTGACTGCATCCAGCCGAACATTTGAGGCATTTACTCCTTTACATTTTATGTAATGAGCAGGACATTAATGCCACGCTGCCAGAGCTCAGGCTTTAGGCCTCATTTCAGTCGACACACGCTATACATACTAATCAGAGCATTAGCAGTTCCTCCTCTCCAATAACACCAATGAAAGGCAATAATTGTCAACGTGTGTATGACTAAATGAGTGTCTGCAACTTGGATTTATTTATTGTTCATGTTAACCTCACTCAAGCTGAATCACATTTAGCTAATTTTCATGTCGCAAATGTAGTTGTTTTTTCTTCGTTTTGGTTTGAAATGGTTCATGATGATCCATTTTATAACAAATTTGCAAAAAAAAAGCATCTCATCGTTCATCATCGTACATTTCTGTAGTTATGCACCACATTTTTCATAATAACAAATAGATAGAAAAATAAATGGTCAATGTTTTGCAAAAATGGACCCAAACACAAGAGTCAGGAAGGTAACAGAACAAAGAGCGAACTTTAAAGCAACCAAAGCTGTAGTTCATAAAATCACAAGTCCACCATGTGAAAGGCAGGCCAAAAAGCTGGCAACAAAACAGAGGCGATCCACGAACAACCATCTAAAGTAGGGTGCAAAACAAACCAGCAAACAGGCAGCAAACACCGGTTATGAAAACAGACAAACCACCAAAAAGTGAGGGAAACACACAGGCTTCAATACAGGCAGAGTGATTCATTAATGGAACACAGCTGAGCAGGAAAAAGGGCTGGAAAACAGACGAAGATAGGAGGTGGACAGTAAAACATGACACATGAGGATAAACTTTGAACATAAAACAGGAAATAACAAAACTAAAACTCAGGACTCAGGACTGACCTTTTATGCCTAAAAAAATGAAATAAACAAACTCTTGTGAATAATGAACTGAATTAAAAAACTGACCTTAAAGGACAACACAATTTCATACTGTTCTACTTTGTTTGGGCCCTTCCACCTTTTCTAGCTTCAAGCAGTGTTCTGGGAACCTTATTTTCCCCAGCGAACAGCTTGTTCATTCAGGTATGGAAAAAATAAGTATTTCTGAGTTTGTCTCTTTTCCAAAACTTTAAAAGGTTTCCAAGGTCACTGTGACCAGAAATCCAAACTTGTTGAGAACCTGAACTTGACGCTGATGCAATTCTTCACTTGTCCTGACACTCAAATCATATATCATGTCCAGCTCGACTTGCCCCCTACAGCTTTTACAAGAAAACATCAAAGACAAATAGCTGCCGTACCCGAGGCAGAACAAATGGGACCAGCTAGAAGGCAATGATCCCCGTAATCCATGGAATGTGCAGGAGGAGACACAGAGGCATGATGCCACGAAAAGGAGTACGCAAATCAGCTGAACGAGTGTCGCGTCTATTAGACTGCAAACGCATCTCTAAAAGCCTTGAAAGAAATATATGGATATTGGATGGAGGTGGTGATACTTGTTTTGCATGATGGGCGCGAGAAAGACTCCTCGTGAAGCTGCCGGCCATAAATGAGGCCACTCAGACATCAGCAGAGATCATGTTGCTCACGGATGATAATCACGCACAGCAATCAGGCCTCAAGAGCCCAGTCAGGCACCAGGCTATAAAGATGCAGAAGAGTGCAATTACACTTGGTGGTCCATCTTCACCAAACTCAAGGCAACAACCTTCTGTCATTGGTGGAGGTCAATCAGTTTCACAGACAGTCGACAGGGCTCTCGACCAGCAGCTTATACATGTCTAGACTTAGACTTGGAAGTACTGGATGGTGTCCCGGGGGTTTGATGGAGATCATGTGTATGAGTGGTGATGCGCCAACCATATGCCTGTATCAGCTGTCATTACAACGAGGATCAGACAGTAAATTCAGAGCAGATTAGAGGCGCATGTCGCAGCAGCGTCGGGACAAACTCTCGGAGAATTCCCTTTGACTGCCCATGTATTTTTAGGGGAAAACCGCGACAGGTGGTGTCTTTTGTTAAATCTGCTCTTCACTGAATCCACAGAGAGGCAGAGTTCAGAGGATTCAGAGGCAGGCCTGAACACAGCTCCATCTCCAGCCAACCACACATCCCCTCCCACAGCATGTAAGGCTTTTTCAGATGCAAATCACTTCTGAGGGGGTCTTTGTGTGCTCCTATCTGGAGGCCCTCGCATGGCACATATGGGGCACCTGACATCTCCTCCCGAACGATGCACGTAGTGTATCAGCCTGTCTGTTTGTTTCAGCAGTGATAAGACGACATGATTATTAGGGGGTTTTGTACAGCCAGAGAAACACACAGACCCCCCCCCCCTCCTTTTGTGCCTTCACTCATCCACACACCCGCCTCATCTCCTCAATCCTCCCACCCCCTCATGGGTCACTAGCTGCCCTCCCCCATTGTTAAGTCTGTTTTTGTCATCTTTCAGCCTTTAGAAAATGTGCAGAAATCACTATAGGCGATGATGTCATCACACAGTCTTAATTGGTATTCCAAGCATGGGCTGGTTAAAATGCGAGCCAACTACTACACTCAAATTAAAAACACACAAGCTGGGATCATTTTGTACATCGTTCTGTTTCATTTCAGGAAACTTTTGCAAAAAAAAATAATACAAAAAATAATAAAGTGCTAATAAAACAAGCATGTTTTGAATGGAAAGCATCACCAACTCTGTCCACTTTTGCAGCTGATCAAATGAGACTCCTACAGACGCCATGCCTGGAGTTAACTGTAGAAATGTAATATGATGATGATGATGATGATGATGATGATGATGATGATGATATAACATGGCAAGCACCCATTGTAAAACAATACTGAAAACTAAAACTCAACGCGAGAGAGGCGCGTTCACTTACCATCTACTACCACAGCCAGTGATGAGATGAGAATTGCGCACGCAAGTAATTCAAAATTATGATACCGAATTAAATCCATAATCGGGACAGGAAACCATCCTGAAGTCCTGAAGTCTTGTCATACACGGATCTCTCGGTGTCTGCTTCTGCCCGCAGCGACGCATCTGTTGTCCTCTCCAGAGCCACTTGATGCTCACTTCTGCTCTGGCTGGAGCACCATCAGGAGCCTCCATCACACATGAGACAAGAAAAGAAACGGGCTACCACGTGGTATTCAACAGGCCACACACACACACACACACACACACACACACACACACACACACACGCACGCACGCACGCACGCACACACACACACACACACACACATCCATTATTGAGAGACTAAAAATGAAATAGAAATGGAAGTAACTAAATCATAGCTAGATCAAGCTTGAAATATTGATTTAAAAAAAAATAGATAAATAGAATTTTTTTTTTTTTAAAAAAGTAGGCCTATACAATCAAATGCAATGCGTTAAATTAATGGGGATTTTTTTTTTTTTTTTACAAAATTGCTGACATATTACAGTAGCTCAATAATGTAGATGTGATCTCATCTATGTCACAGTGCATGGATCCTATCATTACTCTGTGCTGTTGGGACTCCAGTAAATGTACGGATAGCAATTATGATATGTTTATTTATGTGGACTTTGTAGTCATTGTATTTATTTGGGGTCCACTTCATTAAAAGTGCCACGTCTGTTTACACTGTAGCGATTACAAGATAGAGAATAGCTTGCAGATGTGTTTTTAAAAAGTTTCTCTGTTTACAATAATGACGTTTAATCACATGTTTCACTGGGAGGAGTGACCGCGGGAGGCGTTTCCATGGCAACGCGACCAGGAAGTCGAGGCTGAAGTCAGACTGGAGCAGACGGCTCTCTCTCTCTCCCCTGACGGATAAAACCAGCTCATTACTTCGTGTAAGTGTCACAATAGTATTACCCAAACCTGACTGCAACGTCTTCACCGTGAGTCCAGGATGTCTGCGTCCATGAGGGCCACTTCAGCGCCAAGTTCATCGAGGCCGGACCGCCCGCTGGACACCAGAGGTAACGTCACTGTGCAGTCAGTGGGGGAGGTTAGCTTAACGTTACAGGGCTCAGCTAGCAGCAGGTGGAAACACTGAATATTAACGACAGCACTCATATAATGTCACATCACTTCACACAACTGCACTGATACAACAGCTTCAAAGTTTTGCATTAATGATTAAAAATCTCGCTTTTACTCTTAAACTTGACCAAGAATGGACACAGATGGAAGCTACAATCGTTAGATATAAAATGGCAGGAAAAACACAAGAATAGTTAGTTGAACCAAGGACTTTTTTGCTTGTTGTGGAGTAGGTCTGGACCACAAATGGACCGTATGGACCACTTTTCCATGTTTACAACTAGATAGATAGATAGATAGATAGATAGATAGATAGATAGATAGATAGATAGATAGATAGAAACTGGAATATATGGTGCAACAATAACAATATATGGCTAAACGTATAAAGTATATTAAAAAAAAAAATACTATGATCTCTGACATTTTGATAATAGTGAATATTGAATAAAATAAGCATTAAGATCTCTGACATGTATTAGGCAAACAACGGTGCCAGCGTGTGATGCACTGGGGCCCAAAAGCACTATTTTCCATAAGCTTACATTGTGAAGAAGCGTCTTTAAAATGGTGGATACAGTTTTTGAGTGTCACAACCCCCAGGAGAGGAATCACCTCACTGTCAGAATTTGAGCCATTTGGTCCAATAACATTTGGAAAGTCCAGAGGAGCTGCAGGATTAAATTGCTGTATACTCATGTAAATTGGCTGGGTGCTAAACCGCAAGTTAGCTGGCTCGGTTGGCGAAAGTCTCTAGTGTGCACACTCTATGGTCATTCAAGTCATTCAAGTTTGATTATGTTATCCCCGTTCAAGATAGCCAGGCGCTAAACCGGAAGTTAGCTGGCTTGGTCCGCCGTGCATCCCTAGTGCCACCGACCAGTAGTCCATGTAAAGCAAACATGGTCGGTGGACGGACCACTGAATTCGCTTCAGCCCCTGCTAAGACAGTGAGAAAAAAATTCTGAAACCGTCCCTTTATCTAAGCTAGTTAAGTTAAGGTAATATTATGTAGAAATTGGCACTTCGTGTGATTTGGCGCCACCCACAGTTTCTGAGTTCAACAATTTGTAAATCATAATGTAGGTGCTAAATAACAGTGCTACTTCTTGAAAACTTGTAATTAAGATAAAAATGCATGTAAAGCTGTGATTGAAACCTCTCACTGAAATTACATAGTGAAGAAACGAGCGATGGAGTGCCGAGTGGCTGACACAGAGACCACATTCACACTATTACAAGACACTATGATTTTGAGGCTCTTATTTTAAGGTAAAAAAGTTACATAGTGTTGCTTTAATGGGATCTACTCTGGGCCAACCCCCATCCTCAATCCAAGTTTTTATGGAAACATCATGCAAATAGAGAAAGCCTGAGAGATGGAAGTAGGGACATGTCCTTATGGAAACGTTAAACTGCATATACGTACTATCCACTCATACCAGGGTAAGAGTCTGACCTAATGTCTAGTTTGACTTTAATTTGATTTTTCTCAGTTGCGGAACTGAATTCTCAAGTCCCAGCAGAGAGTAGGAGGACACAGCTTCCTCCTGTCACCAACAAGATCATCCCAGATGAACTGGAGGTCAGCCTTACGTCAACTGTCTGCAACATGACCACACTGGGGAAAACTGCACACCATCAACGCTGCAAGGTACATTCAGACCCCACTTATAATCTACGAGGCTTTTATCTGCATCGCTCAATTTAGTTTGCACCAGTGTTCCTAAGATGACCTTGTGTACAGGGCTGTGGAATCAGACGACCGGACGCAGTCTGGCATCACCCGCTTGGGCGACAGAAATACAAATACTTTCTGGAGCATCCGACGTCCATGACTGGAGCTGGCAGGTCAGCTACTGTAGAGCATAAACATTGCTGAGGAAGCTTCCGAAGTTTCTTCAAATATCTAGTAAAACATGCACTGTGTCAGTGATTACAGACACATCTATGCATTTAAAGTATTGACAGTTTGTCAGCTTGGTGTGGATTTTGCATCTTCATAAACAGACATAGCAATGGCCTAATAAATGTTTTTGTTTGAAGTTAGTTAACAGCTAAATGTCCAAATGTTTTTTTCTATTCAGGGATATTTCATTTCTGTGTGACGCTATGGTAACCCAGAATAAGACAGCACTCCTTCCACCACTGACCGACAGGAGTGGCATTGGTGACACGCAGGTGAGCTGTTTCAGCTTTCTAATCTCTGGCCTTTTCCAAGTTCAGGTTCGACTTTATTTTATTTATTTGCCATTGGTTTTGAGGTGTAGAGTACGTCATAAAAGGTAACAAACAAACATTTAAGAACATACTGTCGGCTCAGCAGCACTACATCAGTGAACAAGTATAATGATAATCAGGACAGAATAAATCAATACAATGATGACTGTCCTGCCAACCACCTAGATAAAGTAGGATAATGATGTTAATGTTTCAAATTGTTATTTGATTTATGCGAAACTTGGACTCCCTTGTAAACAAAATTCTTAATCTCAATCTGAATATACCATATGGTAAAATAAGGGTTAAATAAGATAAATAAAAATGACCAATATAACACTTCGTATTTAAATTATGTCAGTAAAATAAACAAAATCTTCCAGCATCAACAATATTCTAAAAATCTTCAGAAGTCATCCTTCAAAATCATCATCATCAATCATTCTGAGTACACGCCTTATTTTCAGTTTTCAAGTTTTACTATTTTAGGGATCTTTAGGGATTTAGGGATACCATGTTGATTTGTTGTCTTAAAACAATATCTGTTTTATCATAATAGCTCTTTTCACATTGTATTCATCTGTACATGGACACAAGGATACAGTGTGCGGTGATACTTACTCTGCCACTCTGTCTTTCAGAACGTGAGTGTCTCAGAGAGTCTGATCCCGGAAGAATATCGTATTGTGAAAAACAAAGGCTTGCGGAGCCTTGAGTTCTATGAGGAGTGAGTCTGCTTCATTATTTTCATCCACTGGATTAATGTTAAATCTGCACCCTCATGGTCTCATTGTCAAACTGGGATTTAGTTTTCGCGTCAACCCTCCTGTTGCTTCTGTTCCTCAGTTCATTCACAGTGCAGCTGCAGGACGATGAGCAGAAGCTACGGGTCTTCCCTTCCCTGTGAGTTCAAAAATGCAAATTTCAATGAAAGATTTTGTTGTCTGAAACAGTGGTACAGCTCATTTGTAGGAAGTATACCACTAGGTAGGCAAAGTCCTAATATGATGAGGGTTGTTGTCAAGGAAAGGCGCTAACTGTGTTGTAATACAGATGCGTGTGTGTCTTCTGTGTGTTCAGGAGGCCCAGTGGCAGACTGGAAGTGATCCAACTGATGAGTATGATGGATGACATGCTGCTGAAGGCCGGAGTGGATCAGCAGAGTGAGGAGCTGACTGAACTCTCCCAGGTAAGACAGACAAACAAAAGTAGAGTGCTCTGTGCCTCTATGGCTCTATGGCAGTTGTGCTGTCTTGCATTCATGTACATAATATAAAAAGTAATGGGACACTTTTTGAATAAAAAATGGAACAAAACTGTGCAAAAATAGCACAGCAATCCTGAACAAATAACATAAAAGTACAACAGGTCAAGTTTCCTATCCTTATGACTTATAAAATGAAGGTCCTTTATTTAACACTGACAAGAACAACACATGTTGGTCAGTGTGTTACTCGCTTCTTGTAATGTTTTCTGTCATAACAACAACAACAACAACAGTTGAGTATATGAAAAACAGAAGTGCTCTGAGGATTGTAGTCATCTATAGATATTTTAATCAGTACATTGAAATGTCTTACAGATGGAGGGTCTGCTGAAAATGGTGCAAGTGGAGCAGAACATCTACAACATTGTTTTTCATGAACTGATCAGGCAGGTCAGTGTAAGCTGTGCTGAGAGAGGACAGCTGCTCTCCAAACTCAGGTTAGCAGGTTGTTTTTAAAAGGTAAAACCTCAGCAGTTGATGAGGGAATTTCATGAATTGAAACCACTTCAAATCAGATTATGGTAATACCGATGTCAATAAGGAACAAGTAGGAAATAGGAAAATTGTATTATAATTACTTTATATTTACCTGAAAACATTTTAAACGTGATGGTTTTGGAAATCTTTTCCAGTAATGACCCAGGAAGACTTTGTTCCCAGAAACTCTTGTGTTTGTTTGTCTAGACAGCGCTACCAATCCCTGCTCGAGCGAATCCCCCGCTGTCTGAAGGCTCTGCACACTGAGACAGTGGCACAGCGCGCTCTGGACCGTCGGCTCTCCGAGGAGATCTATCATGTCAAGACATCCATGCAGCAGCTTAGCACGTACGTTGGTTAGGTGTCAGAATGCTGGGCCACAGTGAATAAAATACTGTGAACTGTTAGAGTGATACTATTGTAAGTGGAAAAAGCGCAACGCAAGAAGCGAACAGTTGTGAATATTAGCAATGTGTGCAGTGTCTACAGTTATTTCTGTGTGTGTCTGTGTTTGTGTGTTTATGGGTGTGTGTCCTCTTCACAGTGAACTGTCCAGAATCAGAGACCATGATGCCTTTGTTTCCCAGCAAGCGGCGCATGCTCACCAGCAGCTGGCCGGAGCACTCGAGCAGACACACACCAACTCAGAGTCAGTCCCTCATTCAGTCCAAGTCACATTTTCATCAAGTTGATTAATTCAAAAAATTCAACAGAATGATGTCATCCTTATGAACATTATTTATCTGCTCTGTTTGAGTGTTTTATTTCAGCCTAAATGGTTCCTTAATTATTGCTTTACTTTTAAAGACTCAAGTGTTTGCAGTGAGAGGAAAAAAGAACCATTTCCTAAACATTTTCTTCTGAGATGGATCATAAGCACACAGTGCAAAAGTACAAAATGTGAGTAGGTGTTCCCCCTCATGGTCTCTTCTCAGTATGGTCCAGGGTTACCATGAGCTGTATGAGCTGCAGAGGGGTCGCCTTGAGGCGCAGCTGCTCCAGATGACTGAGGAGAGAGCCTACTGGAGTCAGCTCACCCTCTGCCTCGCCCTCAAGGTGGGCAAGCCAGGATGATGTTTTTTTTCTTTCGACTGGACTGTCCTTTGTTAGCTTTATGTGATGGTGTTGTGTTGTTATGATGAATAAATTATAGATTAACTGAATTTGGTTGTGGAATCAAAAGAGTATTAAATTTAATTTTGTTACTATAATTTTGGGGGGATAACAATCAAATTATCACCTTAAAGCTGCTTACTAAAAACAATAGCAATTGAAGTTGTTACGAATTAGTTCAGTGTCTCTCTCTGTGGTTGTCAGGTGGTCCGTGCGAAGAAGTTGCACCTGATCAGTCAGCTGCATATCACCGAGCAGACCTGGTCAAAGACAGCCGAGCACTGCAGACTTTACCTCACCTCAAAGGTAACAATGCATTTCCTATTTCTTAGTATTCCTGTCAAAAACGCTAAAACCCACACATGACTTTTTGTTACCATCGCCGGTAGTTCAATTGCACTCTGACTGTGACAGTGACCATCCTGCTGTAGGACACAGAGGACTTGAATACCATCGTGGAGTTTACTGACTACTGGAAAGGGCAGCTGACTGCTTTCATGTCCCAGCTGAAGAGGACTGAGCAAACTCAGTGGGAAGAGCTCAGTGACATCCAGCAAGGCATCGCCAAGTGGCTCCACTTCTGCACAGCTCAAAACAAGTAAGGACAAGCCTAGATTCCAAAGGAGATTATTTCATGTTTTTTATGATTATCTATACTTTAACATTTCCTTTAGACAAAGAAAACATGATATAATCTTATTGAAAACTTTAATGTACGAAAGACGAATCTGTGTGTGAATTCTGCCAAAGATGTTTCTTTTCTACTTCAAGGTGTCCTGACTCAAAATATGAGAAAGCTTCACTGGAAAAGATCCATGCTGACTTGAAGCAGTGGTTGAATGTAAGACAGTACATGTATTCCCTCTGCGTGTGTCTTTCTTTTCTTGGACTTTAATGTTATCCGTCGGATGTATCTCAACTTTATCATCCATCTTATGTCTCTTATGTTTGACAGTATTGCCTTTGATGACTCTGTCATGTTGTTGGTCCAATCACATCATCTCGTCTCAATATCTTTTGATTATCATCACTTGTCATCCATCACTTTCATTTCACATATCTTATACCTGTCCACCACTGGCTTTATTTATTTATTTATTTGGATCCTCATTAGCCACTAACAAGTTTGCAATCTACTCTTCTAGAGCATTACATAATATCCTGTAAAACAAAGGCAAAGGCATACAAAAACGCAAAGGAAGAAGAATGAATCAGCAACAATTCAACTGCTAATGTTGATAATGACACGAAATACCCACATGATATCTAAATAGTTCTAACTTTTGAAAGAGCTAAAAAGAAATAAAAGTCATGCTACTCAAACCTGTGTATGCAGTGGCTAATGATAATAATATAAAATAAAAATGAAACAAGACCAAGAAAGTTCCTCATTACTGATCATATAGTCAGTTAAACCTGTCATACCTCTTTAAATTCTTTTTTAAAAACAGTTTCTTCACATTCTGTTAATTGTAGTTCATTTTTTTTAAATTTTAAACTAAATCTCACATATTGCACCTTCAAATTTCTATTGTCTGATGGCAAAATATTTCATATTTAATTCCCTTGCACTTAACAGTGTGTTGCCTGGCATTAGTTTTTGAGACAGGAACTGATAAGCAACCTCTGGATGCATGCCTAATATTTGAATCACTTGATTACTTGTCAGTCATCTTGTTATATCTTTTACTAAACAGAAATAGATTAACTACAAAAAGTTATCTGTTATTTTGATAACTGGCCGTAAGGATGCATTGTAGTGTCATAAGGTAGTGTCTATTTTGGCAGCCTTTTTTTGAGTTCCATATCAACTATCTAGTGGATATGCTGACATTCGGGTCACATGGTATGTCAAAAGCATATTCCCTTTGTTGTCTTAAAGTCTTTATCTGTGCTCTGTTTGTCTGCAGACATTGGCCCTCCAGTCTGAGCTCTATGAAGGTGAGAAGCTGCTTCGCTGCCAGCAGACACTGAACGAGATTGGCTGCATCCAGGAAAGATGGCTGGATATGAGCCTTCATCTGTTCAGAAGGCACCCTGCTTCCAATGGTGAAACCCCTGGAAGCCAACAGGTCTTAAGGGAGCTGAACAGGATCCTACCTGAGCTCCTCAAACGGCTGGACACGCAAGTCAGCGGAGAGAGTGGTGAGGGCTGATAAAGATACAATTCTGAGAAGTTTTGTGGTAAATTATAAATAAACTAAAAGCTGATTCTGACACCTGTCATCCGGTAAGCAACCATACTCTTTCGCTTTCACTACTTCAGTTTTTGCTTGACTGTAGACCAAATTGATCTCTGTAAACAAACAGAACTCCTGACAGCTACAAAATCATGACCTTGGTGAGTGTCATGGTTTGGTCCTGACAAACACACTCACACAAACTGTAGTCAATTGTAGGACAGAATTAAAACTGAACTGAAGCATCCAGTCATGCTGTTTCAGGGATCCACGGACAGATCACGTCACTGCTCAGGCTGATGGAGTCCTGGGTTTCCAAGCTCGGCACAGTGATTGGTCGGCCAGAAGTGATGTCCACCTCTGATTGGTTGAAGCTGGAGATGGCCCTGAGCAGCTGGCAGAGTTTGGCTGAAAAAGCCGTGCAGAACATCTCCTGCATGCAGACAGAGAACGAGAAAGATGACACATAGTACGTTTTTTTTATTCAGACGCTTACTATCCCAAATTGGAGTCACAAACAGTATGTATCGCCAGAGTTTGAATATATACACTAATCAATTTTTTAAAAGTTGGTTAAGAAATTCCCTTATTTGTTGATAAATTAGTGGAATGTTTTAAATGTTCTTCAGCACAAGAAAGTTTGTATTCTGTATTTAGAATATGCATATTCAAATATGAATACATTTCATTCACAAAGTCTTTTCAGTGAATTGTGATCTATAATGAGAAAGTTCTAAGTCAACAAAGCAACAAATATTTGCGTATGCTATATTTCAATGCTTTTTCTGTGTTGCCTTTTACCTGTAAGTTTAATCTCTACTTCTAATTGTTATAATTGTCTATCAACACATTTTGTGGAAAGGCTTTTGTTTGAGTTAAAATAAGAAAATGAGATTGAAATACTCTTTTATTAATGTGCAGATTAAAAAAAGGAAAAAAAAACATAGAGAGAAATCAATGCTACATGTGTTTTTATATTGAAATTTAAATATTCACTTTTTGTTTTTGTTCTGTTTGTTTGTTTGTTCAAACAGCAGAGAGACAGAAAAGGTGTTAAACAGAGTAAAAGAGTTCATAACCAGCCTGTCCAACTTCACTGAGGGTGAGAGTCAGAGACTCAGTGAGGAGGTAAGTACCAAGCAGGTTCAGTCAAACTATCAAGGGAGGTTTACGCACATTTTGAAACTGTCGCAAAATACTGCGAGATCACTTCAGCAAATAGTGCAAAAATGTTGTGTAATATCTAAGATTTAACCCAATTATGCCATTTTCATTCAACATTTTGAATTTGATGTATAACTATTTTGAGATCTGTTTAATCACTTCACTTCTCTCGTTTTCACTCAGCATTTTTTCCCTCTTTCTGCTCTGTTCTGTTTACTGTCAGCTTCACTTCCTGAGCTCTAAACATTTATCCTGTGGGTCTTTGCCATTTACCCCACATAATACCAGGTACTCCCTTCAGATTGATTTTCTCTTTCTTTGTATAACCTAGTTGTGGTTAATCTTTTCCAACTGCTTTTCTCACATTCATATTGTTGTTTCATACTAAGTATCACTGAGCAACAGCGCAGCTGTGATTTCAGTCCTTGTGGTTCCTTGATCAGAGACATGTTCACAGTGGTTGTATAGGAGAAGGAAACTGATCATCTCAAAAAAAATTTTCATTCAAAACATTGTGAAGCTGTCCTGAGTTTCAGCATTTTCTCTCCTACAGGTCACTTCCATTCACATGGCTCAGACCCGCTGGATGCTGAATCTGTTGCTCCTCATGGTACCTGATGATATCGAGGACCCTAACCAAGAAGAGGAACACCAGTACATGATAGACATCTCACCACAGAGACTGGATGAGGATGCCAAGATGCTGGCTGAGAAACTGGACTATTTTTGCAAATACGTCACGAGGTACCAGAAGTTTTTATCCATTATTTTAATTCAGTTAAGCAGCTAATAACATAGAGTACAGAGATAAACCTCTGTGAAATACACATAATAACTAACAACACACAGAAATGATGCCATGACTTAAGTATTTTTAGTTGCTTTAACATTAAAAGTGACTTTGACACAACCTGAGGATCAATAGAGGCTGATTTTCCTCCAGAATTTACTCATTCGGAAATTTTTTATTTTTTTTTAATTCCAGCTCTTGCAAGCTGATTCTGGAGGAGCAGAATCCGGGTGAAGCTGAGGGTGAAAATGAGATGAATGAGTGCATGAAGCTGCAGGTAAATAATGTTCTAATAACGAAATAAATAGCAAAGATATGATGGTAACATCAGGGCTGCGTGTTTTTCAGTGCTATTGTTATAACTATTGCTATATCAATTGCTTGAGGTAGACTAGAAAACCCAAGAGAGAGGCTTCTTCCTGTGTTTACATCTGCACAGCGGACAGGTGTAAAAAAAAAAAAAATAAAAATCATTTGTCCTGACTGTTTTTATGCTGAACTATAAAATGAATGACCCACTGCCATTTTGTGGCACACAACAATAGGTTTAGGATAAAGAAGGGTTGTAATGATGGTTGCTTAAATGCTTACACAATTAACTTAATCGTGCAATGTTCAAGGTATAATCTTTACATACCATACTTGTACACGTGTTTATAAATAGTTTGATTTGACTTTACAGCTCCCTGTTCCTCTTGTGTTGACAGGAATTACAAAATTCCAGAGGAGGGAGCCATAATGCAGTTACAGTCTAGGGCAAAGTCAACCGAGCAACTACACCTGTGTTGTGTTTGTGTCCTCAGACAGAGTGCAGTAATTGGTTGGAGACCTGTATGATCCTGCTCTCAGGAGTGAAAGGTGGTTTTGTGGAGGCGCCTGTCCAGCCAGCTGACCCAGCATCCAGCAGTGATGTCTCTCCAGAAGACAGCAGGGAGACTGTGGTGAGGAGCTGGTTCAAAGACCTGATTGGTTCTAATTAATTTATTGTTAATTGAACTATGACTTTAAGAAAACAATTTGTAACATTACTGCATTGTAAATGTGTTGATACAACTTGATCTTTGTTACATTATATACTTTATTTAGTTGTATACTTTCATTATGTTCAAACCCAGAAAGATCCTAAATTTATTCAAGGTAAGGGTGCATTTTATATGGTCGCCTGCCGCTATACCTTCCAGGAGAGACTCAGAGAGTGAGGAAGACATCGAGTGTGACTAAATATAACATGAATAACATTACACATCACCTGTCCATGAACATTTCTTGTCTGCGTAACAAATAGATTTGCATACAAACAACTCCCAAGATCTTATGCTACTTACGTCTTTTGTTTTGTAAGAGATTGTGTTTCAAAAAAGTTGCCAAAGATGAGTGTGACCGCTTATATATTTCAACCTAGTTATGTCTTTAATATTGGAGAAATTACTTGAAAGCTTTGTGATGTAGATTTTTCTGTTTTGATGATGGCCTTTTGTGTGTATTTGTGTGTGTTTACAGGTGAATGAAGAGGTTTCAGCAGAGCCTACAACAGACACTGAATTAAAAGATGTCACAGAGGCAGATAGGAGAGAGGTGAGTCGTCTTAACAGCTGTGGAGTACAAGTGGAAACCTCAACAACTAAGAAAATGGAACAGGGTTTTATATGACTACAAAACTCTGAACTAACTTTGGAGCGTGTCTCTTGTTATTGAACAGACTGTAGATGTAAGTTTATCCAAACATTCAACTGACTACAGCATAAGTAACTATTACGTAGTTTAACTTGTATTTTCTTAACTGCTTGGTTTTGATTCATTGCATAGCACGCAGTATCATTTATTGGAAAGATAACGTCAGTAGTTATTAAACAACTGCTATCAAATTAATCTAAATCATGGTGATAATGACAGATGCATGAGGGTGGTGCTCTTGTTTCTCCACAGTGCACCGCTGAAGGACATGAAACACAGCAAGAGGTTTGTCAGGTATCATTTCCATGAAGTGTACAGTGTAAGCAAAAATCCTGAGCTTGTCAGCTACAGTGAAATTAGATATTTATGGTTTATTGTGAAGGTTATAGTGTTTTGTGCTGTGAAAGACAACATGTATTTCTCTGGAACAAATTAATTGCCTCTTCAGGTTAGCATATATTAGCAGTATCTGGAAATTTTGAGATTTGTGTTAAAGACATAAAAGTAAATAAATACACTTTTGGGGGAAACAGGATTTTTGAAAGGGTCTCATCAAGGGAGTGTTTATTGTACAGTATTCAAAACTAACAGTGTTGTTGATGTCCTGCAGGGGGAGCTAATAGTCTATGAGAGCCCAGTGGTGAGGCTAATTGGTTATGATGGACACATTAAGCAAAGAAAGCTGGGAGTGAGCAGTGTCAGCCTGAATGGGGTCAGAATATTATATCACACACTTTTTTAATGTTAATGTCATGTCTTTAACGTTGTATCGAGCTGAGCAAAGTGCCTGTCTGTCTCTCTGACTGTCTGTCTTTCTGTCTGTCAGACTGAGGAGCTGGTTGTGTCTCCAGCAACAGATGAAGCCCAGAAAGCTTTTAGTGATCTGACCACAGTAGCACTACTGCAGGAGGATCTGAAGTAAGTTCACTTTCTTGTTGTTGAAAGTAACACTTAATATACTGCAAATGGATCACATCACCTTAAAGTGTGAAAATGTTATATTCACCTTATTTTCCCAAAGTGTTATTTATTTTATTTGTTAATTATGATATAAATGTAAATCCAGTTATTCAAAGATTTTTTTATGTACTGTTTTAAACGCTCTCTTGCTCTTTTGATTTGCACAGAAATCTGTTTCTTTTTTTGTTTAAAAGAAAAACAATGGCTGAACATTCGTGCTTTTGTATTTCTTGTCATAATTAGTTAAAGAGATGTTTGTATATGTCACAGACTCAAGTTAATGGGCAAATTGCCATCAGATTTTCTATCAAATCCAGTAATAATCAACCATCATCGGTTGTGGAAATATGTTTATTGAACAGCCACACAGAGTCGTGAGTTTTGAATTGTGCATATGAAAAGGACATCTAGGTTCGATTTCTCTCCATGTGTCTTTCAGTGATTCAGAGCTATGGGTCCAGAGTGCCGAGCAGCGAGCCTTTAAGGCTGAAGAAGCTCTGCAGGAAGCATTGGAGAAGATTCAGGACCTGGAGAGACAACTGCAGGCCAGTCTGGAGCCCAAAATTAGTGAAGGTACCTAATAAACAAACATTTCTAGAAACTTCGAACTAAGGCACAGATGCAAAAATACAGTATTAAAGCGTAAACATGCTTTTTTGTGTTGCAGAGGAAAAGAAAACACCACCATCTCCCCCACCACCAGTGACACCCCCAGCTCCTCCAAAGAAAACCACAGCTGAAGTCAAACCAACGAGCAGCACCAAAAGGACCAAGAAACGGTGATCTGATGTTACAGCTTTATATGAATGTACCGGACTGTCCAGTAAACGTGGTTTATTTATTCTGAAAATTTGATTTAGGGTTTTATGTTTGACGCATCTCTGTTGTAACAAGATCAAGAATCTATTTGCCTGCACTCCATCACAGCCACACCCATAAAACCAGTTAAAGATACAGGGATAAAAAACAAATATAAACAAGGAGCATCATTCAGCAGAGCTGTTGTCCTATATAAAATGTCTTCAGTAACAGTATCAAGATGTTTTCCAATATTCGGAATGCTTGTCTATGAGAATATAGTGATGCTACCGTTCACCAAATGGCTTGCTGTGGTTTTGCAGATATTGTTTTTGTTGTTTTGTTTCTTTCCAAAAAATAAAGACATTATATTAAAAAAAGTCAGGCTTTTCTTGACATTTATTCTCAACAAAAATGACACAAACCTAGTTTACCTACAGACCCTCCAGTACAATTTACACCAGTGTAATTCCAAAGCAAGTCCCCCCCTTTATTCAAGTCACAACACTGTTGTTGTTCGAATCATCTGTTTGTTGCAAATGTTAATGTAGCAAACACTAGCTATTGTTAAAGTTCCTTGTGCTATCGTGAGGGCGCTACAGTATGCTGGGAACATATTGTAGAACTCAACCATTTTTTCCCAACTGGCAACTACGAATACTCTTGATCACTCTCTAAACAGAAATCAACAGTGTTATACCATTGACAGACAAACCGTGTTAGAAGCTGAAGCCATCTGTCAGTATTCTTACACAGACTGAACAAAACAATCATTTTGGTCCCGACAAAATTATTGAAATAATTAATTCACAATCATAATAATGTTTGTAAGGAAACAAGATACTTCCTTCCTCACCTTTCTTAAATAAACAAAATAACTTGGCTTGAAGTTCATTTTCTTTAATATAATCTGAATCACATGGACCTGATAATTGCAGACTTACCCTCTCATTGTGTGTTCAATAATAATTAACTATGACAATTTACTTTCAACAATAACTACATGTCATTTCAAAACAGTCTGTCACATCATTGGTGAGTCTGTCTCTGGATCTCCTTCGGTCATGCCTCCGTCTCCCTCCACAGCCGGGGGAGGAGGGGGTGGTAAGGATGAGAAGTCAGAGGTCACGTTGAGGAGATCTGGAGGCAGCGGAAGGACCAGGGCAGGGTGGAGGAGACGTAGGGAAGCCCTGAACCCCTCCCAGGCATCTCTCTCCTCTTCTGCTGCTTTTGCCTACAGGAGAGAGGGACTGCTGTTTGAAACATGCTGTGCAAATACTGCTAAGGCTGCACAAACAGTCTGGCTGCCAGTGGTAAACGTCAGTTGGCAGAGCTAAAGAACCACTGTATTGGTTAAACAAAAAGTAAGCTCTAATAACAAAACCAAAGTCCAAAATCCAAGAAATAAAAAGGCAGCTGACAAAAAAGCTGTCAGGCAAAGGAGAAGCCAAGAAAAACTAAAGAGTGTAAACAGAACAAACCAGGAAGCCACAGAGAACAAAAGCGGGAACACGGACGACACAACTGAAGCAAACATGGACGAACCAACGAAGAGTGATGAAAAAACACAGACTTAAATACACAGGGGCTGATAAACTAACTTAATACAAGTAAGTACAAAAAAGGGTGGGAAAAAAGACAAAGACCAGAAGAGAAAGGAAAACATGATGCATGAGGGTATTTTTTACAAGTTAAAACAAGACATAAGCTAAATAATAGAAACATTACAAGTACATATAGCAATGTTAGCTATCTTAAAGTTTAACTTGGGTCTATTAAGTAGTTTAATCTCTGGCTAAATGCCATCTTTGACCAAAACTGGAATTCGGCGAGCCGAAAAAAGCAAAACCAAACAATAGAATATAAAACATAAGGTTATGAAAAGCTGGTATAGTTACTCACCCTGCTGACCTGCTGTTGTCTCTGGGCCTTGGCCTCTGCAGCCAGACTCTGCCGTAACTCCAGAGGAAAACTGAACTCGTCTCTGACAGAAAATCAAACACCAGCCTCGTCAGCAGGAAGATCACAGCGCGCCACAAATCTCTACATTCCTCCTCACTCTTTGCACGGAAAAATCACTGCACGCAGAGGAAAAATACTCACAGAAAGTGATGCATTTTTCAAAAGCACTCAGCTTTTTTTTTTTCCACTTTTGGGCTGACATGTTTCTTCCGAAATCATCTAGATTCTGTTCAGCGGCTTTATGCATCAGGTTTTGCTGTCAGGCCCTCAGAATTAAAGTCTACACCCACAGTTATGCAATGTAGACCAGAATGCCTTGCGGCCATAGGATGCAATGCTGTTTTGTGATTTCAAGTCTTTATAGTTACTCACTAAATCAAATAGATACAGCTGCAGAAAGATACATTACAAATCTCACATGTCTGCTCTCTCCACCCTGATGCCCCAGCGGCAAGCGACAGAGTCAACAGCTGCTTGTATCTTCTGTCCGATCTTGCTCCTGTGCAGCAGGATGTGGCTGAATGTGTGCTGGGCGAGAATGTCTCGGACGACTGCCTGGACCAGAGCCTGCAGCACCGTGGTCAGACTGGACAGAGCTGCGCTGCACAAAGCCACGTTCTCTATCTGGTAATAGCACACTGCACTCAGCTCCGGCCTCACCAAGTCCTTTGTAACCACCTGGGGACAGACGCATGAGGAAAATATCAGTCAGCAGTCCAATGCGATAAAATCCTCCTCACCATCTGGTAAATTAATTGGTTGGAGGAGACTTCACACAGTGTAATAAAGATGGAATCCTACTTTAATGCAAACCTCTGTGAAGGTACCACAGTGAAAGAATCTCTTGGCTCTCAGAACTTCTGTAATAGTAATCGCAAGTTTCTTTAATTGACCTACTTATAAATAAGCATTTTACCTCACAAAAAAAAGGAATTCATATTAAAACAACTCTTACAGCGCTCTTTCACTACCTCCAAAATATATACTGTAGAGCTGCGAGAATTAATCTATTAGTTTACTATTAAATTAACTGCCAACATTTTGATATCGATTAATGGGTTTGAGTCATTTTTTAATCAAAAGGGTAAGAATTCTTAAAAGTTTAAAGTTTCTTTCTTCCTCTGTGACAGAAGACTGATCCGTTTTTGTCTCAAAACAAGACATTTGAGGAATGAAGACGTCTTCTTGGGCTTTGGGAAACACTGATTGACAGTTCTTTGTTTGTCTGACATTTTATAGAAAAATGAAATAGTTGATTCATCAAGAAAACAATCGACTGATTAATCGACGATGAAAGTAAATGTTAGTTTTATTTCCTGATTTACTGTGTGTTCGGAGAGAGAAAGTGCTCACACAGTTTACAGTTCATGCTATTTTTACATAACGTGAGCAAATGTGAGCGTGTCGATGGTGTTTCTGCTTATTCATCTGTACCGTGTGAAGAGGAACCTTCAGCATTTGCAGTCGGATGTCGACCTTGTGACACACATCAAGGACCGGGAGGTAGAAAAGAAGGCCTGGAGAGAGGAGACAGAAAGATCTAAGGACGGATTTCAAGCATCAACTCTTTTTTTTTTTTCTCTGACCTTTGGTAGAGAATGTGCAGCGCTCAGACTAAAATATTTTAACTAATTATGCGGTGTCCAAATGGTTCATGGAGCTGTGTGTCCACTAGCCAACAGTAATCGGTGACAACCTGGTCCTCTGGGTCTCCCACGCAGTAGGTGACCCAGTCTGAAGATCACAGCCCTCTCATGCTCCCTCACTACCTGTCAATCAAAATGACAGACCAAGGTCAGTCTGTTTAGAGGGATGACGGTGATGGGTAGATAACACAAGTAGGAAGGTCTTTATACAATTCTTTTGTACAGTTACATACAGTGTAGTCAGAAAGTAGTAGAATATTTGATTGGATTAGAAACAAAGCAATGGATAATAGGTGAAAGATTTGAGTCTCACTAAATTGGCCCATTTTCAGGCCAAAAAATCTTCAACATACAATAAATTCTCCAAATACTGGAAAAAAATACTTAAGGTGGAAAACCCATTTAGATCATCATGAGACCTCTAAGTGTCTGAGTGTTCATTTTTCTCTTTGTTCTGCGGTGTGGCTCATACTTTGACACAGAACCAGATGGAAAGAGGGAGTAAGAGAAGAACCAAAGCCAAGACGAAGACCATCAGCAGCCACTCACACACCCCCAGGTTCTTGCGCTTCAGACCTGTAGAGAAGATATCAAACCAAGATTATGTAACTGTTATACTGAGCGAGCACTTCCCCTCAAAACATACAATATATAAATTTGCTCGATTTATTTCATCATCTGTTATTTGTTTTCCACAATTAATGCTTGAAGAACTTCACCATTAAAAAAGAGATTTCAGGTCACAGGATTACATATCTCTATATTCTGAGACAGTTCATCTCTTCCTTTCTTTTCTTCCTCTTACCGTCCTCCTGCTCTGCTGCCTCCAGGAGCCCCAGGTTCTCCTCCTTGACCTCGTCCTCCCTCACGCTGTCGATGTCCACCACAGTGGAGGATTTCAGTTTCACTTCTGTCTCCTGCTCAGTCTTTGCCTCGCTTGTCTCTGGCTTCTCCCTCTGCAGCCTCACAGACGATGCCTGGGGGACACATCTCGTCTTCGGTGGTCTCTGTCGGTGACTTTTGGGAGGCAACGAGGCTCCTTTCTCCCTCTCCTTCCTGGGTGCCACTCTGGACTTTAGAGGATGACTGGGCTGGACACTGGAAGACTTCTCCATCCTGCAGTAAAGAGCGCAGGAGTGATGGCAAGCTGATGTTTGTGCTGGAGGGTTCTCTTCCTGGGTGAAAACAGAAAAGAAGGAGAATGATGTGGCTTTTACGACTGCGGGCAGCTTCTTTTGGCTTCTGTAACTGGAGTCAGTCGTACTACTGTCTACTGTGATGAACAGAGGGAATACGTAGATGGTAAATTGACTGTGGGAGGGAAGTAGTGGGAGTGCCTCTTACACCACCCTCTCTGACTTGAAATAAACAAACAAATACAGACCATCTCTCTCCCTCTATTTCTCAGAGTCATACAGGAAATCTAAATTGCCAGATGATTTTGTCTCAGCAATGTTTGCTCTTTCATTTCTAACCATTTATACTGTACTAATTATTATCAAAAATTACACAATAGCTTTAAAAAGTTGGTGGAGGCAGGTGCCAGTGTGCCTTTTGTAGGAAAAAGGAGAAAAACACTAATTCTGCCTTTGATTGTGTAGAACTTGCTATTTGAGTGCATGTCGTATAAAATACAAAACATGCAGTGATATTGCATTAAAAACCTCCACAACCTTAATTTTGTTATGCCTCTGTGTTCATTTGTTGGGATTGCATTTCTTCCACAGTGCCATCCAGAGAGAAGTAGACCAGCATGCAGCATTCTGGGACAAATGTGTCAGTGGAACTCAGGCGGGAGTCACAGTTTGTCTTCACTGGGAATGTGCAGACTCAGGACTCCCAAGTGCTGATTTCTCTGTTTTCACAGAAGACACACACACACACACACACAGTATCCTCCTTACTGTGTCCTTATTAAACTGAACATCAATTCTGTGGCCCACATGTTCTTCTGCATTAGAGGCTTAATTGTGTGCAAACCCAGGTGAAAGGGCCTCTGGTCATGAAGTATAAGCCCTGAATGGAGGGCCCTGGTGCCCATGCCAACAGGTAAGTGTGTGAATCAAAGTGAATAAATGATAGTTCAATGTGAAATACTGCAAGTAAGAAACATTACCCTTTGGACACTGGACACTTACTTTTATTTTACTTATTTGCTCTTAAACATAATGTGAGAGACATACACTTTATGCACATGTATACATGCAAGCCCGCCCAAATGATGATTTGTCTGGAAACTTAACCAAACTCTGGTGTTGTGTTAACATAGCAAGGCCTGAAAATACTGAAATGTTATTTTTAGTCCTTTCAACCAGCTCTCACACATAATCTTAATTAGTCACAGTACAAGGAGGTTCCCACTTGTGTTTCTTTTGAGCTAGTTACTCATCTTCTGCTAATTAAACGAAACAATTAAATGAGAACTACTCTATAATGAAAACAAGGATTGCCATGGTTAATAATAATTATATGAGAAAAAGTCAACATATTTCTAATAATATTGAAAGAATTTATTGTATGATTTCAAATTTAAATGTTGACTTTTATCTTAGAATTTAGACTATTTGTCTCATAATTCTGACTTTTTATCCCATAATTATGACTTTTACCTGAGAATTGTGACTTTTTAATAATTTAAACTTTTGATCTCGTAATTGTGACTTTTTATTTCATAGTTTTGACTTTCCATCCAATAATTACAACTCACCGTCAAATTCTTAGTCATGTATCAGTTTATTTTTTAATGTAGGCTTCACAGGTTTTCCTCTTCGTTCCTCTCCACCTGACAGAGATCGTCTTGCTGATCTGCCTGTAATAAACGATCTTTGTTGGCGTTGCTGCCACGGTAACGTCACTGTGAGAGCCAGATGAGTTAACTCCTGTTATTTTAAGTTAGCTAGAAACCAACTCCGTATAAACTGACAGTTTGCTTTCTGTATTTCTTAGCTGTGTATGAGTCGAGTTTTGGTAGAATACAAGTTTGTCTTTGTCAAAGCTGTTTGTACTCCTGCGTTGTGGCCCAGCAACGTGCTCGCTGGTCAGCTAGCCTCAGGTGCCGAGGTCACTAAATCCCCAGACATCGAGGGAGGATGCGGAGAAGATAATGACGACAACAAGGGTATGTCCATTTTACTTTGGGGACGATTTTATTAAGAATGTTGTGCTCCTTGTTCGTATTTAAAAATAATTAATTAATTAATTAATTAATTAGAGTGTTTAAAAGTGCAGCAGCTGACTGGAGTCACTGCTGACCCGTCCAAGGTGGAGGCTAGCTCAGCTTTTGCTAATGTAGAACTCCAGTCGTGTGCAAATGGCGGAAAGCACAGAAAGCATGTGCTAGGTAGCTTCCACCCGTGTTCATTGTGCACACGTGTTACTCAAACAATGTTTATCGGACATGTGCTGACCACATATCTGATCATGACATTCAGAGTCAAGTGGATTTAAGATGGCCACAGCTGGATTTTATTATTTATTATATTTGGCGTATATTTGGCGTCTTCTCCTGACAGATTCATACATTTATATTTCATGTTTTAAAGTGTTTCTAAAAAAGATTCATCTAGGGGCAAAATTCTACCATAGGACATTGGTACATAATCCAAGACATTTTCTTAGCAGCAGACAGAATGATCCAGAAGTCATAATGGAGTAAAAGATGAAGATATTGTGTTAAAATATGACTTTGGTAAAAGTGAAAGTCACCCATGCAAGTAGGACTTGAGTAAAAGTATATGATATTACATTTACTTAATGAGTTAGTTTATTTATTAGAAAGTAATTTTGTTGCAATATATGTACTTAAGTCTCAAAAGAAAAGTAAATTACTCAAAATTAGTTAGGGATATTTAGGGATAGGGATATGGATGCATATATGTGTGTGCATGTCCAATGAAATATCACATACTTTGGGGGGGAATCATAAATATTCACAAAATAAGAAATCAGATGTCAAAGAATAAACAATGAAGTGAAAGACTAAAAAAACACATATCCTTAACTAATATTGAGTAGTGTATACATGTGTTTTGGTGTATCGATACTGTATGAAATGGTTAAAATGATTCAAGCATCTTTTGGGATTATGTGGTGTTTTATTTATTTGAATAATTTATTTTTATTAGTTTATTTTGTCTGCAGATTATGAAAATAAAAATATATAAAGTGCACTTCTCTAGCTGTGATGCTGCGTGGAATTTGCAAAGCAACTAGTAACTTAGGCTTAAGATGGATGTAGTGGAGCAAAAAGAAGGGGTCAACCTATTGTTTGGGCTGATGGATTTTTCCCCTTATCAGTATCTGTGTTTTTTGTTTTTTTATTTAAATAAATGAATTTAGTAATGCAGTAATCTGATTGGTTACACAGAACAAGTAATAGCCCATCAACGCTGAATAATCTGAATCTACAAAGTAGATGGTAAACTAAAAGTTATTATTTGAATATAGAGGAGAGGAAGTATTAGGTAACCGAAAATGGAAAGATCAGAGTACTTCAAAATGATACAGCACTTGAGTAAAGTTACATTCCATCACTGGTTATTCTCAACTTTGACATTGAGATTGTTTATTTTTACTGCAAATGTATATCGGCTCCAGTTATCTTTTATAGGTCTCCTTGATATCTAATTATCAATTTATAATATTGATTGACACATCGTTAAATGTACCATGTTTGGCTCCAAAATGTTGTCGAGTGGAAGTAGAAAGCTGCAGAAAATGAAAATACTCAAGGAAAATACACAAACCTCAAAATCATACTTAAGTACAGTATTTAAGGTAATATACTTACATTTAATCACAGGTGTCACACTGAGTCTGAGAAATTGATACTGCTGTCCTCCTCTAGTGATCCAACCACATGGTTTGTTTTAAGATCTACCGTATGTTTTGTCCCATACTGTCGTCCAGATGTCAGCAGGTCAGATGAACCAGGAAGAGGTTTTGTCAAAGCTGAAGAAGGATGTTCGTTCATTGCTTATCTCTTCTAAGATGGGCTTGGATCCTGACCAGCTCAGGCGGGACTATGTGGACATGTTAGGGCATCCCATGCCCCTGAAACATTTGGGCTTCAGGAACGTCATGGATATGGTGAAGGAGATGCCTGAAGTGGTGTCTATTAACTTCAGAACAAATGGCACCATATACTTAAAGGGTACAGTCCACTCTTTGATTTGAGCTTGAATTTGTAATTCAATACTGTTTCGATTAAGTAATGAGGACAAAGAAAGCTAAAGCAAAGTAATGTTTAATCCAGAAGTCTGCTCATGCTCTGCTTCATTCCCTCTCCGTTACATGTCCCCCTTCGCAGCCGTTAGTCACGAGACCACCCGAAGCATCGAGGAGCTAGTTGCTAATCAGCGCTTGTCTAAGGCCGACAAGAGGGTCAAGAATAGAGGTGTCAGCTACTTCTCGCCCCGCTACCATTACCAGCCGACCTCTTTGGTCCTTCCCAGAAGAGGTCGTCCTCCTCTGGCTATCCCTGCCCAGCTGAGGGCACAACTTCGCATACTGCTCACCCAGGTATGACTTGAACATACCCTGAGTGTGAGGTCTTTTTGTAAACACAAGTATTTTAGCATTTGTTATTTCTCACCAAAGGCTTGTGTTTATTTTAAATAATGAGGTGTACTGTTTGGGTCTGTTTGTTTTTCTGCTGTTTGATTAAATGTATTTGAGGATTAGAATCAGATTTTCATAGCCAGTCCTCCTTCGTCTTGAAATGGGACAGCAATTTTGAAGATTTCCTTTTTTTTTAATCTGCAGTGCACTATTCAGACACACATTATAGAAGCCTGAATGACTGTTTCTTTGTTTTATGTTTGTTTTTGTATCAAATTCATCAGCTCTGTTACTGCACAATGTTGTCTTGTTTCAAGTAACAATGTAGCCATTCTCCCAGGGCCCACTCCGGTTGTCTGAACTGGAGTCCTCTTTCCTGCGCTGCTTTGGCCACCCACTGCGTGTTCACGACTACGGCTTCTACTCCACTGCAGAGATGCTGCAGACAGCGGCGGACCTGGTCCTCATCAAGCAAACCAGGCTGGGCTCAATTGTGTCTCTTAGGGAGCATATGCTGCCCAGGCAGCTGATCAGTCCGTTAAGCTTACCAAAGAAGGCTGGACCCATAAAGCCACTCTTGCCTAGACCTGTCCAGGCAGTGCCAAAAATGCCAGACACCAGAGCTCAGAAACCAACAGTGCCCCCAGGTTTGTTCTATGAAAGGTGATGAATCCATCAGTTTACTCACCAATCCTGCTAAAGTGCGTCTCAAAAAGCGATCCATATCCAGTTTATTTGTCCTTTTTGAGACTGGATAGCTATTTAATCTGCCCCAACATGCATGGATTGGTTGAATGTTGAAGGGATTGTTACTCGGGCCGTCAATCAATTAAATATTTAATTGTGATTTATCGCATGATTGTCCACAGTTAACTCTCAATTAATCGCAAATTTATTAGATTAGGTTTTATTTATCCCACAAAGGGGAAATTCACTTATTACAACAGCTCATGATGCAACAAGTAAAGGAAAAAGAATCAGACATATAATGCAGTTGAAGTGACTGGCAGAAAGTTTGCTGAGGTTGATGTATAAGCGAGCACTACTATTTTGTCAAAAATACATAGTTAAAGTGAAACTCTCGCCAAAATACAACCTAGGCTTTTTTTGTGAATGTATATGAGTCAAATCTTTGTGTAAAAGCATAATTATGATGAAAGAAGCACTTTTAAGATTGACCGTATTTTCATTTTCGGCTCAAACTCATTTTTGATGCTAGCATAAAAGTGCCCCATGCACTCCCATTGAAAATGAGTTTGAGCCGAAAATGAAAATACGGTCAATCTTAAAAGTGCTTCTTTCATCGTAATTATGCTTTTACACAAAGGTTTGACTCATATACATTCACAAAAAAGGCTTAGGTTGCATTTTGGCGAGAGTTTCACTTTAAATTGTCAATAGTCCCAACTGATCCCTCAGTTTGCAAATATTATCGGCCAATATTGGTTTATATCAGATATAGCAGATTTAATACACGTTTGTCCAGCAGAGAGTGGTCTGGTATTCAATAGCTAATAAACACAAGTATTGACTGTTCAGTGCAGTAATGTTTGTTGAAATGTAAGATATCCTGCCTTCAATACATTTGTCACTTTGTCACAGGTATTTGATAACCACATTCAGCCAATATTATATAGCCTATATTTAGTATAGGCCGGTGTATGTGATATTGGAATTTTCTTGCTCAATCGGCTTCGACCATCTCTGTCTTAAATACCTTTCCAAGTGGCATTAAAAAGGTCTTGAAAGTCATGATGATGATTCTCTTTTAAGCTTTGCTTCTGTGGCCTTGTTGTTAACTTATTTTTTAAATACCTTTTGTGGTTAACTCCAGCTGAAGACAAGTCTACTGTGGGCCCTGCCCAAAACGAGTCAACAGCTGTCTGTAAGAAACCAGAGATGCTTGAGAAGAACCAGGAAGGTGACCAAGAGCTCTGCCAGGAAGGTCAGCTCTTTCAGAAACGTGTCCTCAAGGTTTGTTCTCACCCGCACAAGTCTGCTTGCTTAGAACAAAACACGATAAAGTGTAGAAATACATGAGGGAAAAAAGACCATTTTGTGTACAGTTATTATATTATAAGAAGCAAATTACGTCGTCAGCACTTGCAAAAAAACTGTCTTTGTTTCATTATTTTAAGTACACTTAACTTCGTTCTTTCTACTTAAATTCTACATCAGCTGGAGGAGGAGCTTCGCCAGCAAATCTTAGAGAATGGAATCGCTGGCAGCATCAGTCAGGAGCTGAAGGACAAACTCCGAAAGGTCAGACTCCCTGCTAGTTTATTAGCAGATGTCTAAGTCTCACAAGGAGTGATCACAAGACACTAATATGCCTTCATATCCAAGACACATGGTTTCTAGTGTTGTAGTGAAACCCGTCGTGTGTGTGACTCTCCAGGTTGTAGGTCAGACCAGTGGTGGATTATTGGTGCGTGATCTGCCTGCCGAGTACAAGGTAAAAAAAAAAGTTTTTCAAAAAGTCATGCAGCGCTCCTGTTCTACGCCATGGTCTCACATGAGAGTTAAGATAAATTAGGCATGGGGCTAAGAGCTCATACATTTGAAAAACTGGATTCAGTCGTTCCAGATCCAACTAAATAAAAAGCTTTGGTTTCATTATTTTAATTTTGTTTCTTGTTTTTCTTGAGCACCTTACTGATATAGTCGGTAACTTATTCATATTTAATCCACCTTTCCTTAATTATGGTCAGGAAGCGAGCAGTTTGAGGAAAAAGCTGTTCCTGTGCAATAGAGTAAGGCCCGGGTTGTAATAAAACATCTGTGGTGACGTCTCCACATCTTTTTCTTTGCTCTTCAGAGGCTTTTTGATGAGGACTTGCCACTGCGACAGAGTGGCTTTTTCAGTGTCCATGAATTGGTCAGCGCCATGAGTGACACCATCCACCTGAAACCTGCAGGGCATGGCAGTGGACAACACTGGATAGTCACAGACATACAGGACAGTGACATTACGCAATCAGGTGTGTATGTGCATATCTTCGTATACCAGCAGTCAATATTACCCTAATTACTTAATTAGGTGTAACAGTAGGTATTTCATGGACGTTTGATATACAATGTTGGAACTATTTTACTGTTGAAATTATTTGCTTTACATTTGGATTATCAGACTCTGACATTTCATGTTGAAAAGGTTGACCTCAGGATCTGATTTAAGTACTTTCTTCCCTCATCCTGACATTATTTATTCACCACAGTGTCTCAGAAGAACATCAGTCTGTGATTGTCTCTAGAGTCAATACTGTTTTAATCAGTGACCCATTTGTAATAATTAAATGTTGCTGTGTGAGATATGATGTGACCAAGCAGTGGCTTTCAACTAAGCAGTAGAATTGTATTCATCTTATTTCGTAGATTCAAAGGAAACTGAAAGTTTTGATGAAGGCTACTGCTTCAGGTATGGAGAGTCTCCTTGGGAAGGCAAACTGGAAGGAGATGACTGTGAGGAAGTCACAACAGATGACGACAACAATACGGAGCTAGTGACAAGTAACAAATCCAAGACCCAGGAAATGGTGAGTGACATGAAGATTTTTGTTTATTAGAGCATCAGTGCAAATCATTAATGTTCACTGCACTTAATAAGCTGATGTCACTGCCCCATTATCAGTGTACCTTGTGTAACAGGTACATTTTTGTAAACCCTGAAACCTGTCAATACTTAGTAGAAGTGCTGTAGAATAATACTGGATATAGTGGAGGTGTCACAATATAGATCCTTTAAGGAAAATTGATGAGTTGTCAGTTTCAATCATGGAAATCCGATGGATTAGCTAGTTTCTTAATATGTTTTCAATCTCCACCCCTGCCTACTTGTGCACGTCAGACACACATCCTGTCAAAATGATGCAGCTAGCTTAGTCTGACTAACTGATTGTAGACTGAACTTCCAGAGACTCATTCTATGTGCACAAAGATGATTCACTGTAACACAACTGGAAGCAGAAGTTAAATGTTTTGGATTCGAGAAACCAAACTTTGTAACCAACAGGATTTCTGTCTTTTGTCGTTGATTGTTGAATCCTCAAATGAAGGTCTCACTTTTAAAGAATTGGTAAATGTTAATGACAGTTGTCAGGACATAAAACCAATAGTCCGGTGATTTTTTAATTTATTTTTTGATGATGTGATGTGATAATCTAACAATGGCGTAGGCGTCATTGCTGAAAGAAAAAATGTGTCGAAAGAAAAAATGTGTCAACAGAAAATGCAATGAGATGATGACCTCAAAATTAAGGGTGAAATCGAATCATAAGTTGGAGAATCTTGACACCCCTAGAATATAGAGTGACATTGCTGTGTACCGCTTACCAGTCTAACTTTGCTTTTTACATCTGTGACTATAGCTCTACCCCGCCATTCAGGTGCATTGCAGCACTGCAGTGCCCCTGGACGCCCTGCAGAGTCAACGTCTCAAACAGCCAACACGCCACGGTGCCCGAGAGCTGGTAGAAGTCCTGGTGGAGCAGGTGGAGTCCCCTGGACATTTCCACATCCGCTTCAGCGAGAGTGAGGAGGCCCGAGCTATGGAGGACATGATGATTGAGATGAGGTGGTGGACATGTTGGTGGCAGTTCAGTCAGAAGATAATATAATCACACTTCTTGTACCTATTGTGCCAGCTGTATCATTAGAGGTCCCCTTTGGAAGTGCAGTATAAACAGTATAAAATATGTTTTGTGCTTAATTTGAATTTTCATCAAGCCTGGCACATTTATCTCTTTGTCAAACCATATAGCTCTACTTGATGGGCATTTATGTATTTCTAAGATGGGGGTTCCTTATTATCACTACGGTGAAAACATCACATCATTTACCTACTCACCATACATTTAGAGCTTTCAGATGATTCTCTATAAGCAGTTACATCTTGTTTCTCATATTTCTTGTCCCCTCTAGACGATGCTACACCTGTCCTGAGGTGTCAGAGCGCTACCGTCTTCCTGAGCGGTTTGTCAGACGTGGTCAGGTCTGCTGCGTGTCGCCCAAAGGAATGTGGTTCTACCGGGTGGTCATCCATCGGATCATCAGCCCCACACAGGTCGAGGTGTACTATGTCGATTTTGGCGACATTACCGTGGTACAGAGCACCAACCTCAAGTTCCTCAAGTAGGGGGCTCTTAATAAGTGGTTAAAAAAGACAACTACCAGTACTGCTATTAAGCTGAACAGTGTCTGTGTCTTGTGGAGCTCTCTACAGTTCATCTTTCTCTTTCTCAGGTCATGTTATTCAGCTCTTCCTGCGCAAGCTGTTCCAGCATCACTCGCTGGAATTAAACCCACCAGTGTGAGTCTGATGGCGAATCTGAAACTATATTCACAGCTTCCTGACAAATCTTCCTGGCCTGCACTAATTTCTTGTTAATACAATAATGGTCAGCTGTATTAGGTTATTTGTAAAATCACCATCAGTGCTTGATTATTTTGCTTTTTTTCAAGTTCATATTCTCTATAAGGAAGCAAAAGCACAAAACAATGGTTGGGTGCTGTATTGTTTTAAAACAGTCTTGTATGTGAGTAAATGTATGTGATTGAATTCAAACCGTCAACTGCAGATGCAACAAAATGTTCTGTTCACATGAAGTGTTATGAATAAGAGTGTTGTGGTTTTATCTCTTGCAGGGCAGCTGGAGTGCTGAGGCAACGTCTTCTTTCCAGAAGCTGTGTGCCGGCCGCACCCTGGTGGGCGCTTTGGATTGTTACATCGGAGATGTCCTTCAGATCTTCCTCTGTGATACAAACACTGAAAAGGACATCTACATCCACTCAGTCCTGCTGAGCCAGGGCCTTGGGACAGCCTGCAGCCCCACAGCCAGTGCAGCAGTGAGACGAACACACACGCACACACACACACACACACACACACACACACACAAACACACACAGGTGTCTTTTGAAATATTAAAAAAATTAATTATATTAAGATATATCAGCACAACTCTTTACTTAAGCTGTAGGGAACTATTATAAATCATTGCATCAGTCACTGATATCACAAGTTTAAAAAGTAACTCCAGGGAGTGTCATTGTTGTCAAAGAGACTGACCAGGGGCAGGGTTTTGAATGTAAAACAAGAGGGCTGTGTGCTGGTTTTAAGACCAATTGGATGTCATTGATGTGCCATGTCTCTTGCTTTATCAGTCTTTTGCCCCAATTATGGTATAGCCAAAGCAACGTCTCCTTCCTATTCCAACAAAACAACAAAGCATTTAAATACTGTTTTTGGTACTAATAACCATGGCAACAGCCAAATAAAACAGGCTGAGCATATTTATTTAGTTCATCACAGAGTTTAAGCTGTTGAATGCTGAGATGTGTGTTTGTCAGCTGGTCTTGTTTGTAACTGATGATCACTGATCTGCTCCAGAATTGTTTGCATTTAAGCGAAGACCTTAAAGGTGTACACAGTAAAGACCAACGTTATGTTTGTCTTGCAGATGCGATTATTCACTGCCTGTTTTGAAGACGAATTACAAGATAACTCTAGCACTGTGAATAGATTCTGAATCCTTCTTTTTATTATTATTAATTAGGGCCCATGCAGGGAAAGTGCAATGTCCCTATTGTTTTTCAAATGATTATTATTTTTCTTAGGCCAAAATGATCGCATTTTCACTGCCTGAACATACCCCAAAACTCACCGAACTTGGAATATAAGGCACACCTGGCAAAATTTTTTATAATCAATTGTCAGCTTTATTCTCCACGACTAGGTGGTGCTATAATCAAGAAAAGTGCGTTTTGGCTTATAACTCCTATACTTCATCGCACATCCAAAAACCTTTTATCCACGCGTTCAGTGAATTGTGCTGAATCTTGTGATTCAGGTGGTGCTCTGGTGGCAGTCTAATTTTATATTTGACACTGTGCCCACACCATAACACTTATGGAAATGAAAGCGTCTGTGGACCCTCCTGACAAAAAGTTATCGAAGGAATTTTGATAGTCCAAAACACGCCCAAAATATGAAAGAATAAATTCCTGCACATTGTGTTCAAAACAGACAGTCTTGCATATCTTGACCAAATACAGTCCAATTACCACAACACTTTTGCTTATTGTGTTCCATGGCACATTCAGACTTTGTGCAAAATTCGGTGCAAATCGGCCAATAGATGGAGCATTTATGGTTAAATGACCAGCTGAAATTCCTTTACTTTTCAGTGGGCAGGCTTTCTCCACCAGAGGGCAGTGCTGCCTTGCTAATGGATACAAACCTCTGTTCAACAGTCTGTAGGGTCACACACTGAAGTCCTGTCATCATTTGTTCTTTATGTAGATTGCAGGGACTTCTTCTGACTTAGCGTACAATATTTAATATCAGCGGGAGCAGGCCACCAAATTAAAATATAAAGTAATAGCTTCCTCAACGGAAGGTGTTGCGTGAACAAGCCCGACGGCAGCATGCCCCGTCGCACGTGGACTGTGAGGGCCTGCAGCTTTATTTGTATTTTTAATATATATATAAAAAAAAAGTTTGTGTGTATGTATATGTGTATATATATTTTTTTTCTTAGGGGTGAGGGAAAAAATCAATTCACATAAGAATCGGGATTCTAATCATCCACAATTCTGAATCGATTCATAAACTTCAAAAATCGATTTTTTATCCCTGTGCGCCCCCACGGGCTTCCGTACACAGCGTTGCAGCAAGCTTGGGGAAAGAAAGACGAGCAATTTGTCTTCAAAATAAGAGCTTGACATTGCACCCCATTGGAGTTTAGAACTGGGTTCTTAGCGGGGGCTTTTAATTTGAAAGTAGTGACCATTCCTGGCTAGCCGCTACAACAGCAAGCTAACAGTGAAGACAGCTTCAGAGACCGAGGAATAAATACATTTTTTTTAATTTATCGACTTCTACATAACTTGCACTGTAAACTTTCTTTTTCTATCTTTAGCTTTGTGTCAACATCAGGCCAGTGACTCTCTACCTGGGGACGGGAATGGTTGAACTGCCAGAGGTAGAAGAAGAGGCCACTTCCTCCCCCAAGCCAGCAGACACCACTGAACAGTCCATGTCGACTTCACTGAAGGTACTACACACACACATTGACACATACACATATAGAAAGAAAGCAGTCTCTGTTCCAGTAAAATTCTTCGAGGTTCCTGTACAGACTAACACAACATTAGTGTCTTTGTTGAGTTCCTTGGTTGTTTATTGTGGGTTTGCAGCTTAATGTCTGGATTGTTTCTGTTCCATGAGTGCACCCTTTTTGTCTCCTCTCTGCCTCCCTCTCTCACTTTCTCTTACTCACACAATCTTTTAATGTTGCTGTAACGCTTTTATTGTCCACTGTCCATCCATAGCTCTTATCTTAGCAGCCATACTGTCAGTGCTGCAGGCCCACTGCAGAACTACACACACACACACACACACACACACACACACACACACACACACACACACACACACACACATATGCTTGCAGAAAGGGGGGTTGCAGTCCATTGCTACTTAATGTATAGTCACACTGTTTGGAAGGTCACAGCTTGTTGTTGGCCAATAAATAAGATGACAGCCAATCAGTGAGCTGTTTAATGGATATAGGCTTACAAGAATTGTGCCTCTCACATGCTAATGAGTGGATGGCTGTTTAAGTGAATGTAAAGGATTGGAGACTTTTCTGTGTTGCTGTCTGTGACGGCAATAAAATAACACCTTGATTTATTTAGCATATTTATTAAACTTTCTTAAAATGCTAAATAACGATAAAATGATAAAGGAAACAAGCAGTCTCCTTTCTTTCAAAATACATGTTATAACACACAAAAACATACTTGTTTGTATCATGTTTTGGTATCAGTTCAGGACAAAGTCTGCTAGCAGATCTTGCTCGGTCAGTTGTCCTTTACTAGTCTTGTTTTAAAGTTGTAGAGATACTGTTGGTTGATATTAAGTTGATAATGTGCCGCTAGTTCTGCAATTAGATATCAGAAAGATTACACAGACCAGGTGGAGTGGCAGTGTGTTCTTCTGCTGCTTCTCAAAATGTCAAATTGATCCCATCAACATGGTGCTGGTATTAGAGATGGATCCCAGCAGGTAAATATCAAACTCTTAAAGCTAACTTGAGCCTTGCTGTATATAAAATATGTGCCCAACTGAGGATTTTTTTTAAACCTCTGTGAAAATGTAAACAGACTTTTATCAGCCTGTGATGCTTGCTCTTTAATATTATACCTTACATATCTATCCAGCATGCAAGAAACAATGCAGGACCTTTACTCTTTACCTTTTTTTTTCCAACACTTTTTTCCTGCTCTGAGCTTTGGTGATCCTGAATTATTAATCACTTAAGTAGCTATGTCCTCATATTCTCTTTTATTGTTTATCTATAAAGTTTGTATATTAAATGAAGGTCTAAGAAGTGAACAATGAAAGCGTGACCTTTCCAACAAATATTGGCTTCTGATGGTAATTAAGGCAGCCATTAATTTGGATATTTCAGGAAACTCCTCAGTTGTTTGGACAATTTCTAAGTTAACATTGTCCTAAATCTGTTGCAGTTAAGGTGACGCCTTTTTTATGTTCATTTTTAAAATTCTAAAAAAAATATATATCATTTTACAGGATGTGCAATATGACATACAATCTTGTATAAATGTAGTGTGTGTTGGTTAATGAACAAGTGAACCAGTGTGCAGTAAATACAACTCAAGAGGAATGTACATATACAGGTCCTTCTCAAAAAATTAGCATATTGTGATAAAGTTCATTATTTTCTGTAATGTACTGATAAACATTAGACTTTCATATATTTTAGATTCATTACACACAACTGAAGTAGTTCAAGCCTTTTATTGTTTTAATATTGATGATTTTGGCAAAAAAGTCAAGAAAAACCAAAAATCCCTATCTCAAAAAATTAGCATATTTCATCCGACCAATAAAAGAAAAGTGTTTTTAATACAAAAAAAGTCAACCTTCAAATAATTATGTTCAGTTATGCACTCAATACTTGGTCGGGAATCCTTTTGCAGAAATGACTGCTTCAATGCGGCGTGGCATGGAGGCAATCAGCCTGTGGCACTGCTGAGGTCTTATGGAGGCCCAGGATGCTTCGATAGCGGCCTTAAGCTCATCCAGAGTGTTGGGTCTTGCGTCTCTCAACTTTCTCTTCACAATATCCCACAGATTCTCTATGGGGTTCAGGTCAGGAGAGTTGGCAGGTCAATTGAGCACAGTAATACCATGGTCAGTAAACCATTTACCAGTGGTTTTGGCACTGCGAGCAGGTGCCAGGTCGTGCTGAAAAATGAAATCTTCATCTCCATAAAGCTTTTCAGCAGATGGAAGCATGAAGTGCTCCAAAATCTCCTGATAGCTAGCTGCATTGACCCTGCCCTTGATAAAACACTGTGGACCAACACCAGCAGCTGACATGGCACCCCAGACCATCACTGACTGTGGGTACTTGACACTGGACTTCAGGCATTTTGGCATTTCCTTCTCCCCAGTCGTCCTCCAGACTCTGGCACCTTGATTTCCGAATGACATGCAAAATTTGCTTTCATCCGAAAAAAGTACTTTGGACCACTGAGCAACAGTCCAGTGCTGCTTCTCTGTAGCCCAGGTCAGGCGCTTCTGCCGCTGTTTCTGGTTCAAAAGTGGCTTGACCTGGGGAATGCGGCACCTGTAGCCCATTTCCTGCACACGCCTGTGCACGGTGGCTCTGGATGTTTCTACTCCAGACTCAGTCCACTGCTTCCGCAGGTCCCCCAAGGTCTGGAATCAGCCCTTCTCCACAATCTTCCTCAGGGTCCGGTCACCTCTTCTCGTCGTGCAGCGTTTTCTGCCACACTTTTTCCTTCCCACAGACTTCCCACTGAGGTGCCTTGATACGGCACTCTGGGAACAGCCTATTCGTTCAGAAATTTCTTTCTGTGTCTTACCCTCTTGCTTGAGGGTGTCAATGATGGCCTTCTGGACAGCAGTCAGGTCGACAGTCTTACCCATGATTGCGGTTTTGAGTAATGAACCAGGCTGGGAGTTTTTAAAAGCCTCAGGAATCTTTTGCAGGTGTTTAGAGTTAATTCGTTGATTCAGATGATTAGGTTAATAGCTCGTTTAGAGAACCTTTTCATGATATGCTAATTTTTTGAGATAGGAATTTTGGGTTTTCATGAGCTGTATGCCAAAATCATCAGTATTAAAACAATAAAAGACCTGAAATATTTCAGTTATTTCAGTTCACAATATGCTAATTTTTTGAGAAGGACCTGTATATTTGTTAAGTAAGTATGCATTTGAGAAAACCAGACATTTTTTGGTGTCTCAGGTTGAAGAAGAACTGCCTGCCCTGGAGTTTATTGACGACATTGAGGTCACCTGTCACATCCAGGTATGACCACCTACATGACTTGGTAAATCACAGGATTATGCAGAAATCTTGTCAGTGGGGTTAGGTTTAATTGATTGGTTTGTTTAGGTTTATTGGTGTACACTCCAACCGTTAATATGGAAAATTGGATTGCTGATTAAAACTGCTTTGCTCCTAATTCAAATAAAGGATAAATGAGGTGAAATAGTAAATGGCAGATGGTGCTGTATGTGTAAAAAGATCACATGTTTGACAAAAAACAAAAGCATGAACAAACACTCCTGAAGTCTTTTTTATTTATTGTTGTGTCTTGTTCAGAGTAGGGATCCCAACCTGTTCAATGGGCAGTTACATAACCGAACCCTCAGCAGTACTGAATCGGGCTGGGCTGTGACCAACAAATCACCTCCCACCAACCATTCCAGTCCCACCTCCAGCCCTCTTGCACACCCAGATGTGATCCAGACACCAGCTCCCTGTAAAGCTGAGCTTAACGTGAGAAAAAATGAGTTCTGTTTTAATTTATGAAAGCAAAATCACTGTTTATTTATGTTTTTTAGTAAATTCCTTGAAATACAGAATAGTAATTGATAGCTGTTTTTTGTCCATTAACAAAAATGTATTCTGTTCGTAGACCCCGAACATGACTCCACCAACCCCATCCAGCGTTAATTTCAGCTCCTGCTGTCCGACACCGGAGGGGAAGTGGCTACAGCCCATGGTCTCTACCACGTTGTTGGTCAAGCCACCTCCAATCCACAGGACCCTGAGCCTTCATACCCCTGAAGTGGGCAAGGGTACATATACACACATCCTGATCAAAACTTTTCAAGTGGAGTACAAAATGTGCACATAGCTCATGAGCTAAAGGATCCATCTACCAGTGATTAACTACAACAGATTCATGAAAATTAACACTTTGTTGTAGATCAGTAAGTTAAGGCCAAGGTAGGCTAAGGTGCCTGCTGGGTAATGTTGGCGGGAGGTTTTGAAAAGGAAGAACATGTGGAATAGTAAAGGTGATATTCTCATTCTGCTGTATCAATTTTGATTTTCTTTTTTTAATTTCAAACTGTCCATAAAGAATCCAAGTGTTACAGGAGAGAAGAATTTCTAAAGAAATCCGAGGAACTCAAGAGGTTGATGAGTTAAATGGCCTTCGTTATCTCATGGCCATTGAATCATAATAACAAAGTAACCACGGCTATATATTTTAGCCAGAGAGGCAATAAGAGGGGCAAGTACAAACAGACAGAGGAAGTGGACTGCTTTTCAAAACCTGGTGCCTACATTACCCACAATACAACTGAGTGACAGCATTGGAGGCAATTTATCAAAATAACACTCAGCCTGCTCTGAGCCACAAAAGGCATTTTACTACTTTTTCACATATGCAACAGTACTTCTAAAGACCTGTAGACACACTTTAATGTGTAAAATTGGTGGAGTTACCCTTTAACCAAAACGATTTCTTGCATATTAAATATATAAACATTTGAAGTCATCGCATAGAGCTTAAGTCATTATTAACCCCTAGATTCCACCGGGATTGTCAACTGTCCTTGGCCGTTTTAGTCAATGCTTATGTTTCCACCAGCAGAAGTTAGTAGTAGTTATCGTTTACTCCGAATTGTACAAAGATAATGCTGTTGAACAGAAGTCCTATTATACACTCAAAGGGTCCTCTCTTAGCACACAAACACTCATTTTTTTAACATGATTATACGATGGCCTTCATTAACCTGCCTATGTACAGAGAGAGGAAGAGAAGCCTTCAATGAATTTAGCCTGTGTCCGTGGATGCAGAGAGGACGTATTGATTTCCGACCTGCTGCGTGCAGTGGTGGATGTACCTGCGCAGAGAACCTGACACAGATTCAATTAGATCTGTTACCAGAGCTATTTGACCCAACGAGCTGCTTTCATTGCATCGCATTTGTCCTGCTATCAATACACTGATGCTCCACGGTGCTCCTACGTGCACAGTGTTAATGGAAAAAGGCAAAACAAAGTGGGTCAAGGCAGATGTATCTACAAATCGCTTTTTGTGCACTGTAGCGTTACTAAGTGCTTTACACAGCTGCGCAAGTACAGATAAAAACAAGATAGAAGCAAGAATTGGTACATGACGGATAAGAAGATATGATGCTTGAGTTTGTGACAGGCAGCACAATTTGACAGTCTGCTGACGATATTCCCTGTGGTAAATAGTAGCTCTTTTCCTTCACACTTCCGTGTCCTCTTTGTATTTTGTCTGCTAGCATGCCCTGAGCTTCCCTCAGAAAACTGACATTGCAGAAATTTGACTCAAAAAAAAAAAAAAAAGAATCTACACAATCACTTGCAAATGCAAAGTCGGCACTTGTTCCTTGTCGCAATTCTCTTGTATCTCGCTTGATGCACCGACAGCCGAGTGTGTCTGCTCAGCATATTCGTTACATACTAAAGGGTCAGCACTCTACTTGTTGTTGAGCTGCTCCTCAGAGAAAACACCATGCGGAATAATACAATCATGAACAGAGCTTAAAATGGCAATTTCAAGGGTTTAATATATTTCAGTTTGTGTTAATATTATCAGTTCCACACATAGCACCATCCTCTCCACCACAAATGACAATAACAGCTCAACAATTGGAGCGAAAAGCCAAATCGCTGAAAAATGCCCTTCAATCTCAAAATATCCTAGGACATGGCATTTCCCCCTCCTACTTCAACGACAGCAAACACCCAAACCCAGCATGGCAAGTCCATGCAGAACCCAACGATCCATACCATTCTGACTGTCTGCAGTTGATTTTGTTGCTAGTCCAAGCTACATTCAGTTCAGTACAAAACTAGCGATAGAAGGACTACACATGAGGTTAATGGGTCAGCAGCTACTCAAGATCTACTTACCAGATCATGATTGTGTCTGTGTCTTTCACGTTCTTTTAAGATGCTTTTAAAGAGGAAGTAGCCTAATACCTCAGCCACCAGTGAGGAGCTACACCGCTAAAAGCTACTGATTTGTACAGTGATAGTGGTGACGTAAGTATCATAAGTCCACTTCAACAGATTGTTGATAAAGATTATTTTGCAGAGGTACCCGAAAATGGAGCTGCCATCACCGCAGTTACACTACATTAATGTAAAGAGGCGAATCAGTACTGCCTTTGACTGGCATTAACACTATTATAAAACAGAAGGCCTTTCACATAACAGTATGCGCTGAACGCCTTCCAAACTGGTTTTGGTGAATTATGTCTCTAAAGGGTCCACCACAAGTTTGTTCATTTATGGAACATATTCTTATAGTAATAGTAAAGTCTTTATATAGATAACATGTTTTTTTCTTTTTCTTTTATTGTCCAGGTGGACCGCTCCATCTGCGAAACTCTGGCATCCTGTTTCCTCTGTTTGGGGCGAGGTAGGTCATGCCCCCCCACATCCAGCCCAAACCAAACTCCAGCTCATCCACCTGAATTAGTCAAAACACAAACAAAGCAATAATCATTCCATGAAAACTACACAGCTCATATAATATCTTGACATTCTTCAGTGAAACTAGATTGAGGGGAAAGTAGTCAAGGCATTTTTATTAGGAGTTATTTGTCATGTCATTTATATTGTATTTGAATTGTATGTTGAGCTCTGATTGTTAGTTTGATATCAGTGTAAATGTTGCACCCAACTGTTTAGTCTTGTTAGACAAAAAAAAGGAACTTACAGGAAATTGGTGGCCGTCTTTTTTTAATGTAAATAATTTTTGTTGAGAAAAAAAAAAATGATTTCGTGGTGTGTTTTAAATCGTTTTTTTATTTTCTCAGAAGCCATCAGGATGTGTGTGATGTGTTAAATGGTTTAATTCCCTATAGATATTCATAATGTGGTTTTGAACAGAGTTAAAACATTTCAAAATGCTGTTATAATGAACATTATCGAAAAATGTCATGACAAATGTAATTTTATTTTGGAAAATAAATTTTATTTGATAGAACATTTTGGAGTTTTAATTTGTGTAATATGATTCTAAGTAGTGGATGTGCCTCTCCTATGTTTTCGTATTTTTGTGGCTCCGTGTATCCAACGTGTGGCATAAATATTTAGATAGATTTAAAAACAGGTTTTACATATTACACCTTTAAATAGTTAGGATTGATTGCCATACAATTAATAGTATGTATGAATGTATATTGTTGCAAATTAGCTAAATTGACCTTTTATAACATGCTATGCTGCGATGGTGACATAGTAAACATACTGACAAACCTCAGCATGTTATCATTGTGAAAATGTTTGCATTGTGGCTACATGGCGAGAGCTGGATACAGGGGCAGTGGTGAACGAACAGACAGGCAAGTTATGTGACTGGGGGCGGGACTGCCTGGGAAATCTGGGTGAGGGAAATGAAAGGCAGCACCTGCCTCTCCCTCATTATCACCAATGAGGTTCCCTTGAGCAAGCACTCATTTCAGCCTTTGGTAGTACTAAGCAGCTATGATCAGGATGTTCCTGAAAACAATGAATATTGCTTTGAAACACCCCTGATAAAGGTTTAAACAAAAAGATGTGCAGTGGCTAGAGCATGTTACCAGAGCAGTATCATAAAAGAGACCTCTGTAAAACTTCAAACAGGAAAACTCCAGCTGCAAACAAGGTCAATTACCAATAATCCTTAAAAGATAAAAGGGCAAGTGCAGTAGGCCAGACAATGTGGGAGTGAGCTTTTATACTTTTTTGTCTTATGCACTTGTTGAGTCAACTTAAGTCAAGTGTCTACAGTTTAAGTCAGGTATCCAGTTACGATTGTACATGTCTCTAGTCTTGTTTCCTATACATTTCGCTACTTACTCAAATACAAATAAACACAAAACAAATCTATATATCTTCAAATCCAAATCACTTTTGTACTCTAGGAAATTTAGAGAGCACTGGAACTAGTTTTAACTAGGTATTGTTACCTTTCACCTTTGAACTTTGAAGTCTGTTGACATACAAATCACCCAAGTCAGTTTTGTGATGTCAGTGTTGTTGGTCTAGTAATTATCCACCTGCTGAGCCTTTCCCTCTTCCTTGGCTCAATGTCACCTTCAGACAGGCAATTAATTTGCACTTTGCCTCGTACTGCCATGTCACCTCTCTTGATTTATACCAAACTGTTTTCCTGCATTTAAATTGTGACTTTGCTACATGCGAACAGCCCTTTAAACGGTCTCACAGAGAGAATATCAATGACTGAAGAGTCGAGATCAGAGCACAGGAAAAATAAATAAAACAAAAGACAATCTGTAAACTCAATGACGCTCATTACAGAGAGTCGAGGCACGTCACCGAGCAGAGCACAGCAGACAGTGTGTTATTTAGCAGAGCTGCCCACACAGTCAGATATAGATTCAAAGCGCCTCTTCACAAGTCCAAAACTACCACCTTCCCTTCATATGATGTACCAAAATGTATGTTGACATCTAAAGGTTAAAACAGAATGTGGACTCCTGGATCATTAGTCTGCATCCTGCTGGGCTCCCTGACCTTTACTGGCTCAGCCAATTAGTTTCTTAAAAGGCTCCTGATGAGAATGGCTCCTCCTCTCACTCCAATAGAGCAACACAATGAAGAACGTGAACCTACATACTGTACACACACGCGCGCACGCACACACTTCCTGCTTTTGCAACACAAATACAGACACAATACAAAAATTATATGTATACACACACATCTTATGCAACACAAACCTTATCTCTAATTTGTATACACACTATAATTCTAGCCTTTTAGGACAAAAAGGAAAAAAAAGACAAACACTGCCCTTCACTCACTCAGCTTGCACAATGGCAATGCATTAACAAGTGTACACATAATCACACACAGGACTAGTTTCTCAACATAAAGCTTGTACGCACACACACACACACACACACACACACATTTTAAGGCATTGCATGATACAGGCTCCATTAGCGTGTGTGTGTGTGTGTGTGTGTGTTTGGAGGAGGAGGGTGAGGGTTGGTAAGGCAGATGCTCAGTAAACCTTGTTAAGGAGGAGAGTAATGTGGTTGCAGCTGATTAGCAGCGTGCAGCAGCAGAGCATCAGTGTTCTGAATGATTTACAGACGAGACTCTGAGCCAGACAGTCACGAGAAGACTGGCTTTGTTTCACCGGCTTTGGTTTGCTGACTAGTTGAGATGTCTAGATGTTTGTCTTCACTTTGATTTTGGGTTACATCCATTTTTGGGGGGCATTTATTGAAAGTAACCGTCGGTGGATGAGCAGGTCGAGAGCGGGTTGGAGGAGATAGACTGATGTAGTACATAGAAACATATACTACACACACACTTCTGCTCAAAAGTGTGGGTTTCGTCAAAGAATTTCATGTTTCCCATGAACGCTCACACTTTAATTCATCAAATGCGTCGCCAAATGAATAGTTACATAGTTTGACAAGGTTGTATGAGATCTTCAGTTTTTTGGCAGTTTCTCTCATGGAGTAACTGTCATGTCTCAGAACAAGATCAGGCTGACGAGTTTCAGAAGAAAGCTCTTTTTTTTCTGGACATTTTGACACTGTTAACGCACGCATGCTGAGGCTGCAGACGCCCAACTGGCCACTGCAAATGGAGGCTAATTGTGTTGCCTCTTTAATCAGCACAACAGTTTTCAGCTGGGCTAACATAATTACACGAGGGTTTTCTAATGCTCAATTAGCCTTTTAGCACGACAAACTTGGATTAGATACCAGAAGTGAACTGAAAATGTTCCTCTGTAAACCTACAGTATGTAGATACCCCAGGAAAAAAATCAGCTTAATAGTCATTTACCACATTAATATTGTCTTGAATGTATTTCTGAGGAATGAAACTTAATAGAGAAAAAAAATTGCTTTTCTTTCAAAAATAAGGACAAGTGAGCCCAAACCTTTGGGTGGAAGTGTATCACTACATATGAACTAGAACACTAGTTAAAAGTAGGAAAATTGAATAGATGAATGTGGAAAGAAATCAAGAAGCAGATTTGTTTTTAGTAACAGAGTAAGAGAGGATTGATCCTGTCCTCTACTACCTGCTACCTTTTTTTTTTTTTGCTGTGAAATGTTGACCCCTGGCACAATGAAAGAATCATCTTTAAGTGCCATACGAATATGTAACAATAGTATCAAATACTTTCATTTTAAGTACATGTCACGTGCAAACTTGTTGAGCTTACTACTTCTGACTAACGTCATCAGAAGCTTGGCCTTATGGATACAATTCATTTATGTGCGCCATAAATTCACCCCCTGATGATGACATGCTCTTGGCCGGCTGCTGACATCCTATTAGCATTAATTACTGTGCTTGGCAAAATCTCATCCTCTCTTGTCATGATCACTCAAAAAAAATCTCCTCTATGTCCTCTGAGAAAACTTTTGCTGAACATCCAGCGAATCAACAGATTACATTCATGCCATATTTTCACCTGAAAAGCAGCCGTGAGCTTCAGTCACAGTCAAATCACAACATGTGTCGATGATGGCATGATGAGTTCACAGACCTTAAATATGGCCACCAGAGGGCAGTGGTGGAAAGTGACTTAAGTACAATTTTAAATTGCTTGTACTAGAGTATTTCCATTTCCTGCTACTTTTTAATGGCTGTGCTAAACTGTAGGGCACAATTGTAAACCTCTTGGTCCATTACAGTTATAGCATTAGTGTGTCAGATTTGAGATAACGGCACAAATTAGATTAGACTGGCGTTATTGTTCACCTCAGTTGAAATTTGTATTTGGCTTCCCCCAAAGTACAGCAGAGGTACGGACAATGCACCGAACAGAGCTCGCCATTAAGAATATACAGAATATACAGGGTAAAGTACAACCGAGGGGTTGATCTCTGAATCTGGATGTAACAGACATAGACAAAGAAAGCATTACTCACAGTGATACTGTAGGAATATCTAGATATCCTTTGTTCATGAGCACCTACAGTTTGATGTAAAAGTTACAGCTGGTGTGAAGCGAGGGCAACAGAGAATTCATCTTCCTTTTCCGTCATCCTGTGTCGCTTTTTTGAGAGCCTCCTGTGTTTTTCATGCATCTGCTAGATTCGTAGTCTCACACTGACAGACAGAAACAGTCTAAACGGCATTGTTAACATCTGTTCTAAGATCACAGGAGTGACACAACGGTATTTGACCTCTATTTGCAGTCAACAGATCCTCCATTTTTAGGGTTAGGGTTAGGCTCGTCTGGACGTGTTCTTGTTGGTTGTTACCCCCAGGGCGTCGTTACATTCAACCTGCATGTAAAACTGACGGCTGTTCGAAATCTTTCATTCCCTCTGCGATCCGTCCTTTAAATTCTCTGTTCGTCTTGTTGAATGTACTGTTTTTTTTATTTGTATTTGACTAATATATGATTAAATAATTTGACATCATCTTAAATGTATTTATAGATTCCTTTATTCCACTGAACTCCTTGGCATATTTTATTTTATTGTATTTCATTCTTATTTTTATTCATTACTCATCTACATGTTACTGTATGTTTTAGCGTGTGTGCGAGCGTGATTAATACAGTAGTGCGAAATCTGAAAACACAATAAGTGCGGATATTAAAGATGCCAGCGGATATTGGTGTTGATGTTGTTCTTCAAGCGTCAGTTGTCATGAGGCAGCGTGATGTGTTGTCAGATCACAGGGATACAAGCGGCATAAACATCCCATCTTAAATGGCTGGTAGTCTTGTTATTTCCCTGTTCTCCAGTCTCTTCTGTTTTTTTGATGGCTTCCTTTTCGCCAGTAAAGGGAATTTGTACCGTTTTGTGTGTTTATATTTGTCTGGCTGTGTTGGTGGCGGATTCTCAGATGAGCTTTTTGACCAGAATGTTTAAGACTCATAATCAAGTCTCTTTTTCCTTCCCTCCTTCCTTCCGTGAGTGGATGTTAATGTGTGTGAGTGTGTCCATGTGTAGGCAGCATTTGAAACTTGCGTGTGCGTGTGTGAATTCACATACTGTGCAGGAATGAGGGTGTATTAAGTCGCACTCATCCACCGAGAGATAATTGTCGAGGAGAGAAGCGCCTTTATTTTTATCCCTGTGTCAAAATTCTTATCTGCCGTATTAATTTTAGGACAATTCGAAGAAGACGCTTCATTCTCCTGCTAATCCCTCAGGCCTCTGGTTCTGCTACTTCCACACACACGTGGCAGCAGAAGCAACAACCCTAATGAAGCTTTTCCACTCTGCACGCTGGATTTATATGTCATGCTTAGTTAACGATTTCCTTGTTCCCTCTACAAATACTACTTTAATCACCGCCACGTGTGCAGGAATTTGTCGCACTGATATGACCTACGGCACGATTCGGTCACTCGTAATCAGAGGAATTGTGTAATGGGGCTTCAAAGGCACACATCCCCTCCACCTTTAAAGAAATCTCAGGAAATGTGCTCATTCACTTTCCTGCTGAGAACCAAATGAAACGATCTGTACCGTTGTTTCATCAAACAGCTAGTTCAAAAATCAGCATGATATGCATGTTCTATCTTGTGACCGTGAGCATTTAACTCCTTGTGGTGTTTATATTTGTCTTTGTGTACAGATTAAACAAAGAAGATGGTGGGCATAGATTTGAATCCAGTCTTAAAATTCTTCCCGCCTGCATTCACTTTTTATGCAAAGGTAATCCAATCACCTCCTCTGCACGTGCAGCTGTGAGTGGTATCGACCACTCATGACCAGCCAATCTAGTAAACCAGCATGTGATTAGGGGTCGCAAAGTCAAGCTCATGAACTTGTCCAAGGATGTGTGATTGGTTTCATAATTGCGTTTTGCATTAAGTTCCTTGAGCACCCTGTTCACTTTTTTTTTGCAGATAAGGCAGTTCACTTAATCTGTCGCCTCAGGGCGATGAAATAAGACTTGATCCATTTTTCTCCTCAACCGTACAGTGTTTTTCTGTGGAAGCTTCTCCATCTCACGTCCACATTAAACTGCTGAGTCAATCTACAGAATCAAAGTGCTCGTCACTCACAGTGTGCCACTAGTTGCCCTTTAACCACTAACTTTCTACAGTTAGTTTGACCTAACCTGCCAGACGCTTCCATAAGGGCTACAGTTTGACACAGTAGACGTAGTGTATTGAATTGATAGACTATTGAAAAGTGAAATATATCAATTAAACAATCAACTGTACCTGTCTCCTTTTGACTGAAGTCATCACTGCTGATCCACTGCTGACAGTTTTGTATTGTCCTTCTACTCCAGATTTGTCAATGTGTCAATATTAATTTGATACTATTGTTAGTCAGGTAACAAGAGACTTTTATAGAAGTGGCTGTCGGAGCCTCTACATTCATTTTTTTATTCTTTGTTTTACATTTTTACCTTTTTTATAAAGAAAGGGCATCCTGCCATTTGTCATGATGACCCTGTCCTTATAAGTCCTGAGCCGGCCTCCTGTCGGTCAGAGAATTTATGGCTCTGTCTCTTAATGGAGGCCTTGAATAGACCCTGGTGAGCCGAGGAGAGCTGCCTGTAGGAAGGACAGAGGGAAAGACGGACTGATGTCTGATGGTTCTCCCCTTTATTCACCTCACCCTTGTCCTCAATATGCCCCTTTATCATTACGCTTGTTAAATGTTATGGTGGTCCTTTACCACAGGAAGTGACTGGTTAGCTCTCCTTCTTTGCAGCAGATCTGGTTTCCTGGAGTATTTCCCAATTATTCCTGTCAGGAAGTAATCTTAAGAGTGACTAAGATACACTCTGAAGCAATTAAGGAGATGCTGTTAGCACTTCTGTTCATTTTGAACTGCTTATCTATCCTGATGTTTTGAAAACTCATGTAAAGTGGAGTTTGTCACACATGTCTTGTTTTGACATTCAGGGCCTCCGTAGTGAATGTGATTACATCACAGTTGTAGCTGAGCTACTTTTGTTGGTCGTGTTCAGCGGATATTGTATTTCTCTGAAAGAAGTCCCCTTTGCTTCAGTGCCCTCTGTAATGATTGAATAACCTTTCTAATTCGCTGAAGAACACTGAGGACAATATTGGAATAAATAGCTGTAACTTTATTAGCTGTAATTTTATTTATCAGATGTAGACAACATTTTTTTTAAAAGATAAACAACAGATTCTGGTAAATTCACCCATTTATCAGAAACACAAATGTAAAATTTGGACTTTAATTGAGCCTTACTGAAACTTAAGGTTCTCCTGAATCACATCATGTAGGGCACTTGATGCTGACTGCTACAGTAGCGAGGGAAAAAAAAACATAAATACAGTGTCTCGCACCCCTAAAAATTGTTGGTCTTTGAGGGTCAAGACTATTCAGTGTAACGATCAGCTTTAAAGTCTGCAGCCGGTTTATGTGCTTTGATTTCGTCCATGTTCAAGGTAGTGCTGTTACCTCAGTTCACCTGCTGCTACACTCCCTGCTGGTCTGCCCCTGGATGCAGATGTGGCCAGTATTGTTTGCCAGCAGCATCCAGATGCAGCTGAGCTCCAGGCTCAGTTAATATGCGATGGCATACGCTGACAGTTCCATTAAACCGTATTTATGGCAGCCACAAGTAATCGATATGCAGATACGCTGGGCTGTGTGCATTCGCGCAATTGTCTTTGGTCCAGCAGTGCAATGCATCAAACTGCCACGCTCAGTGACAACAGAGACAATATACACCATCACTGGGTATTGTTTGTCCCCACAGACCTCTCTCCCTCTCTGTCTCTATCCTATCTTTCCTCCTCCATCTTTTCTTTTCTCACCCCTGCCTTCTATTTTTCTATCCTCTTTTTTGAATACTTGGTCTGTGCAGAAAATCTTTCATTTTTGTAAAAGATTTGAAAATGTATCCATTATGACTGTGTTTATCCAATAAGTGCTGTGAGTCTCTCCATTGTCGTTCCCTTTGGTGCATTCGACAGGGTTTGCAGAACAAAAGACGCTCAGCTATACAATGTATCTGGGATGAGCAGGCTTAAACCCATTCATATAGACAACGTCACGAACCAGCAGTGTTCTGCCTTACATAGCCGCAGAGCAGCAACTGTCAGCAGTGGGAGTCACAGCAACCCCTCAGTTTGGACATTGATCACATGAAAATACAGTCTGCAGCTTTTGTACCAAAGACGATTCCTTTGGGAGGGACACGCCGCTATTCAACATGACAGCTGCGTAAAGAATTGCAATATGAATACGGTCAAGGTCAGAACATTGATGTTGGATGATTCTGGAAAATCTTGGGTTACATTCAACATTTTTGAGGTTCTCAGTTCTCCATGTTCACAATGTCCACACACTACAGTATGTTTGGACTCTGCTTATGTCATATATTTAGTGTTACGGCTAGACAACTGTTTGTAGTTAAGGTTAGGTCAGTGTTATACATATATATATATTTTACAGTCAACATTAATTACTGATCTGAGATGAGGCACAAACTCTTCTGCTTTGGCATTGAATGATTTCATTAGACACGAATCTTAAACTTGGCACTGACAAGAATCAGACACACCAGGCGTAGATCCAAATGCACAACCCGCAGACAGTTCAGGTTTTTGAAAAAGGCAGAAAGACTTTACTGAAGGCTGGTTCGGCACACAGGAAATCAATCAGCATGGCAAACAAAACACAAAGAGCTATGCAGGGGCACGGTAAGATCCAAAAAACAGGGTCAAAATCACAAGGAGACAAATACGCTAGGAAGAATGCTGCAAGGCTTGCTATGCAGGGCGAGGACAAGCTGGCAGAGAGAGAAGGGAGCACACAGACCATGCACATAAAGGGAGGTAGGTATAACTGGACACAGGTGAAACACACCATGGTGGGGCAGACAATCACAACGTCCGGAAACACACAAGGGCAGGAAGGGGAATCTGGCACGAGAGGAGAGTTCGACACCACAATAAAACAGGAAACAGAACCGAGAAGATAAAGTATGAGACACGACACACCAGATGCTTTGTTACACAGAACCATCTGGCAAGTCTAATTGCCATTTGTCAGGTGATTAGAACAACCAGCTGTCGATCAATTCAATCACAGGTTAAGTCAAACCGATCCGATCAATGAACCCTCTGATGTAGAAGGAGTCAGCACTCGCAGAGTCACATGGTAAATCAAACTTGCTCTTACTTTACCTTGTGAGGCAGCTGGATTTGTGAGATCATGTGACCTACCGAGTTAGTTTGACAATCATCTGGTGCGTCAGGTTAGAAACCGGTCAGCAGAAGAGCAGTAGCACAAGAAAAGCCTGGCAGGATGGATTTGTGACATCACTTGATCTCAAGAATCCAGCTGCCTCTCGGGGTAGATACATTTTGAGTTGAGAATAAAGAGCTGGCCAATGTGAACACCGTGTTTAGGGATACTGGACAGTGTGACAGTGACATGTTTGTTTTTGATACTGGACCTGAATCCATCATGACCTGTCAGAACCTGACGGGCCGGTCTGAGTTCGGACAAAAGTTTAAAAAGGAGGTTCAGTTTTAGGTCGTGTTCGGTCACATCAGTTGTAAGATGCCTGAAGTTCTCTTAGTGAAAATATATTGTAAAAATACATTAAAACGGTGTAAAAAAAAAAAGGAGTTGGTGATATTATATAAGTGATGGACCTACTGTCTCTGCTGTCTTGTTAAGTGTTGGAGATTGTTATTTATGTGAATAAATGTTGAATGCAACACAGAGACTATTTGTTACTTTCCAGGCAGCACACATAAATGTCGACCTCCATGTACCAGGGTGAGATCAGTGCTTCAGCTTACATAGACTGCATCAGGGCTCAGGTCCGGTTCATGCGTAAAAACCAGAACAAGAAAACATAGAAGAGTTGGGCTTTGACACCAGTTCTGTAAGTACAGCCAAGGAGCAGATGGTGCATGGTTTGGTGATGACGTGTGGCATGACAACATTGGAAATCAAAATTGTTTCTAGTTGTTCCGATGAGTCAGACTGGGTGTGCTGGATTCTGAGGCCAAGGCTGATGTACAGGGATATTTTTGATTAAATACTCTGCACAACAGTTGAAATCATCAGTGGTGAACTTAACTATTGTCAGTAACTTTTTGGTTGTTGCTGAAACAGTCTGACTGCAAACACAAGCAACAAAAAAATTAGATTAAGCGTCTGTGACAACCCTTGAAAAAACAGGACGAGGAGGTTCAGGGAGCGTGAAGATGAACCTGCTGCTCCGCTGTGCAGACGGAAACCATTTCATGTGATTTGGGTATTTGATCAGCTTTCTGAATAACTCCCTGTGGAGCTAGTCTGGGCGTGTCCAGCTGGGTGGAGGCCCCTGCTGGAAGACGTGTCTGGAGAAAAGGACGTCTGGCTACCTTTATCATTATTATGTGCTGCCACCATGTCCTTGATTCACGACGGCTGATAAAATGTATCCATGTAGACAGATCGATGAACGGAGATTTGAATGAATTCGTCACTGTCACTGCTACAGTTCCTGAGTAAGCTAATGTACCTGACTGATCATGGAGAAAACACTGTTCATTAATTGTGATTTGAAAAGCTGCATTTCGGCACTTGACTTAGCATACATTGATATTGATGACGACTGGCTGTGTGTAATCGATCTCAGACCAGTGTTGTCTGTCTCCAGCTAAGTGGTGAGACTCTGTATTAAGAGAAAGCAGCGCTGAATGAGGAGCCGACAGAGCGGCAGGTCACCTGATGAATGGCTTCACTTACAGCCAGCAGCGTAATGCTTAGTCATGATCAGTCATCACCCGCATGCCTCGACTGCTCCCCTCTTCTTCTTGCTCCTCTCTTTTTGAACTCTTCCTCCTTTATCTCCTGTTATCCCTCTCTCTCCCTCTCTCTCTCTTCTTGCCCCTCGCTCTTCTCCCCTTGTTGTCCCTCCTGTCTTTTCCCCCTTCTTTTCTCCTCTCCTCATCTGATTTCTTCCCTTCCTCTCTCCTCTTCCTGTCTCCACATTTGTCCTTGCAGCGACAGATAAAAAAAATTCAACCATCACGAGAACTTCTTGTATTTATTAAGTAATATGTTAAAGTGATATAAAACAACTTAAAATGAGTGGACTGCTGTATACAGTGCAACATAACTGGTAGAAATACCCATGGATCACAACATCAGCACCAATCATCAGACCTTGCTCACTTAAAAGGCTTTGAAGGCTGAAACAGCATCATTGCATTGTCTCTATATATGAGTTTGGAGTAATATTCAATTTGTATTGTCTTTTCCTCACACAGTATTTTATTATGTGAGTGCATGTTGTCTTAGAAATGTAACTAAAGCACTGTTAATTCATGAGTGAGAGCACAACATATGAAGTAGAGAGAAAGAAATGAAGGGTGTGATAACGTCATCGTTTTTTTGTTTTTTTAAAAGTTTGTATGGTTTAAATTCCAGGCTGGATGTAATATATTTTTCTACCAGCTGCGGTAGCATGCGTTGGTAATGTTGCCACCTTTGAGTCCGTGCTCGTACCAGTAACTACAATCGAATTTCAGCATTTTGGAAATGTATTTATTTATTTATTTATTTTTTTTAAAATTTTATTTCAGATAATAGTCTGAAACAGTTTTGATGGAAAGCAAATGACAATTAAACAGATTCATATTACTCATATCCAGAGACACAACAGTCAGAACGCTAAAATACCAGGGATGGGCACGTCTAGATAAGCATCAAGTCAGAGCTGCCTCCCAGCACAGGAAATATCATTAGCTTTGTTGTCACACACACACACACACACACACACACACAAACACACACACACACACACACACACACACACACACACACACACACACACACACACACACACACACACACACAGTGACCTCTTACTCTCCAGGTTGCCACACTTCCAAGCAGACGGTCATGTGAAGGCAAATGTGTGCGCATACATGTGAGTATGTGCCGCCGCCAGTTTTAATGGCTGTACGTTCATTGTTTATGACGTATGCATACAGCACCACATGCACTGCTTTATAAAATTTCATCGAGGCTCCACCTCCAGTGGCAGCATTCATTGGATGATGTTTCAGCACTGACCAGTCAGTCAGACAGTGCAGACGGGGTCTGGATGGGATTGTTTTTGTTTTTGTCTGTTCAACCAAAGCAAAAAGCAACTCATGGGCGTAAAATATCAGCATGAATCTAAGATAATCTCACATTGTCCTTCGTGGAACAGCGTCCCCTCAAACTTCTGGCTCGAGCTCATCACCTAGAGTGAAGAGTTTGTCAAGCAGACCGATCAAACTGTTGAAACAAGCCGATGTTTAGCTCAACTGCTTGGGCTCTAATTAAAGTAAATGGTTAAAGGGGCACTCCGTAGTTTTGAACTACTTTAAACTCAGAATTTTAATATTACAGCATGAATGGGGTAATAATACAAACTCCATTGTTGAATACACAAGTTGTTTTCAGAGGAATATAAGGTTTTTGAAGCTAGAAAGGTGGCAGGGTCCACCAAATATAAACAAAGTAAAACAGTATAAATTGTGTTGTCCTTTAGGGTCAGTTTGTTTATTTAGATTCTGTCAAAATGACATGACAGCTTGTTTGCTTAGACATAAACAGTCAGTCAATGACAATCTTTTCCTTCTGATAAAAAACTTAAAACTACATAGTGCACCTTTAAAACCAGTCTAATTGATTTGCATCCCAAGCCATTAGCCTGCGTGCTGTTTTAACAGTGTTAACCACCAAACTGCCCCTTCGTTTTCTCCAGACTTTTATAGCTTCAACTTTAACACAATGTGTTCGATTTGCTGCTGTGTTACAGTTATTTTTGAAACCACTGTCTGAACACTGTGGCTGCTGATCACCGACCCTTGAATCTGTGATCCAATAACTCAAGCTTGAGCCACTGCCAGGCAGACGAAAATGTAATACTGCAGGAGTTTGATCCTGGACGCAAAGAGAGAAAGTCATTGCTGACTTACCTAGCAATTTCATGCCCAGATATAGTGTCACACCTGGGCAGTTCAGTGCCATCAGTTAAATCATATATACCCCAGAATAGCGACAATACCTCTGCTTCAGCTGGATCTGAACTGTGGTTGCTCTTTTGCTCTTCTCAAGGTGAGCTGGAGTATTTTTTTTACCAGTTTTACATGAGAGTGTGTTTGTGGCCCAGAGCTAACATGTTGTTGTTGGGGTTTGTTTTAATTAAGATTTAAAACATCCATTCGTTTGATTGATTTTACCAGATTGTGCAGCTGTAACAGAAAGCTTTCAATTTTAGCCATGAAACTAATCATCTTTTACTGGATGTAAATTACATTCTTGTTTAAGAACTTTTGCGGGTTTTTTCCAGCTGTGGTGGCTGTGGATGTCATTAGTTTAGGTTAAAAGGAATAGTTTTACATTTTGGAAGCTATCTTTATTTGTCACTGTGCCCTCCCACAAAAAACACTCCTAATTTAGGATTTACTCCCTGTTATTTCAGTCTTAGTGCAAAGCTGAGCTGACCAGCCGCTGGCTGTCGCTTCATTTTTAGTGCATTTTTTATCCGTCCTCTCATATAACTTTCAGCAACAAAAGCGAACATTTGTATTCCTCAAAATGTCAAATTATTCATTTGAGTTTGGCTCCCACTGCAGCTTAAACTCATTGTGTTTTTTTTTGTTTTTTTTTAACTTCTTTATTCTGGGATAAACAAAAAGCTCCACGTTGCCTCACATATAAACTCTGGGAGTCGGCCAGGACACCCAGACAGGAACAAGCAAATGTGTTCACTTTTTTCTCTTGATGTATCCGGCTGCTTTAATAATTTTGCACAAGTGACTCATTTTCAAGGTAACACCCCTACTATTTCTTATTGACCCAATCCTTGTCTGTATTTTGGGAAACTAAGGGTAAAATGACTTTCTGCAGCAGTGCAGGCAGTTTTCTAGCTGAGTGAACATGGATGAAGTACGGATCTGTACGAGTAGCACTCCCTGCAGATTTCTCTCTGCTGGGTCGCTGGGAACTATCATGAGCTAGAAGCTGCTGTTGCAGGGAAAGATCTCTCTCATTAACTTTTAACTGTGTTGTAAAATTAGCTCTCTTTTTTAGCTTGGGAGGCATTTACCAATTTACTGTTGGGGTGTCTCATAAGCTAATGGTCGGGTTGGGTGAGGCTATAGTGGTCAAGTCCCAGCAACAACGAACTGGAGGGAAAAGACGGGCAGAGAAGTGTTTTCATCGTGCTCAACATCCGCCTCAGAACAGATGGCGGCTCTTAAGTTGATTGGTAGTTCATTGGTAGTTGTTGGGGTCAGTTTGAGCCTCAGATCGAATTCAGATTTGGCTATTCTTTCATTTCCTTTTGTTATTTTGATTAAAGGTCTAAAATGTCTCAAGTTCATGTCCTGTTCTAAGATATTTCAACATGAGCTTTGACAGTAAGCCAGACATATTTATAATATTTCTGTTTTACGAAGCAAACTTAAATTAGTAATGTAAATGACTGTGTTCTATTGTGCTTTCAGCCAAACATGGTTAACAGTAGGTTCAGCTCCTCTGCTGTATTCTGCTGCTGCAGCTCAACATCATGAATGAAGAAGTGTCTAAGCTGCTTCCTTTCATCATTCGTAAAAAAAAAAAGAAAGAAAAATACCCCATCATTTATTTATGACGGTACATTATTTTACATTTAAAGTATGAAACTCCAGCATCAATCAAGTAAAGATCAAATTAGCATGCATGAGAATGAACTCACTGAAATACTTGCCCTGCGTGGATTTTCACAGAGAAGCTGCAAACTATTTATCGATCAGCCGGACGTCTCAAAAGGCACCACAAACCTTAGCGGGCACGGAGCTCCTGATTTTATAAAAGCAGCACTTTTCAGCCCATCGGGTCATGAAAGTGAATCTGCCTTACTCTTCTTTTGCAACATGTCTGACTGATGGTTTGTTTGCTCTCTTACCTCTCTCAATCTGACAGTTAATACTTTTAAACGAAGGACGCTCGTCAGGCGCTCTGGGGAGAGCAATAACTTAAGGAGGAATCACAAAAACCCGAAGTCACGTCAGATTCTGCTCTGTTCCAGAGCCATGTACCGACAGAGGAGAGCTCAGGGACCACTTTTTAACTTTTGGGACAAAAAAGGATTTATTTTCACTCCAGGGTATCAACCTGACTGCAGCAGTGACCTCCATAGTTGACTACCGACTGGAATCTGGAAGGGAAATGTCCTTTACCTTATGAACCTAATGTCACATAAAGGAGAGTTAAAAAGAAGAGAGGGAACTGGAGTTTCTGGTGAGTGCTGAGTTTAGTTATTGACCTGAATAAAAACACAGACACACACCCCTCGATGCCTGATACTGCTTACAGCTCATGTATAGAAAAGTATTCTGGCTGTTCGGGTGAACAAACATAGCCACCACTGCTGATGAAAATCTATCTGACGTGACTCATGCACAAATCTTCACGGATGAGGCGATGTTTTAAAGTTTTACTCGGATTACGTGTAGGGTCATTTCATTACTTCCCTTCTCACTCACTGACTCTATCCCGGAAGATACGGCAACGAAATGCACCTTTACCTTGAGTAAACTGAGGATTTTTCGGGAGTTTAAATATTGTTAGAAACATTTTGGATAAAGTACAAAACTCAATAAAATGTATAACGAGGGGTTTTAGACATTTTAAAGCAGAATTCTTATATGTTATATCTTTAAATCCTGCAGCATGTGGTGGCACGTTAACACCACTGACTTCCACCACCCTCATCTTCCCAGCCGGTCCTGGGATTGAGTATCGGCAAGCGGCTCAGTTTTGTTTCCCTGTTTGGTCAGCCAGGCCTTCCTTCTCTGTCGATATTTGCGTTGACTTGGTTGCAACAGTAAGTAGATTAAGGGACCAGTGATTGCGGGCAAATCAATTACAGTAGCCCATTGGTCTGTGTTTGGGGGGTTTACTGTTGCATTTATTTACCATGTGCAGGGTGTAGCCACATTACACAGCCTCCTTTTTATAATGGGAACATCCTCTAAAAACCATGACTGTAATAATGTTCAGGTTATAACCCTCATAGGAGCTTATGTCAAATCACTCCAATGTTGTAACATGACAGACTTTTTAATATCCTTTTGAGTTATTTTTTTCTGTACATGCTTCTCATTTAAATGTTTCTATAATACTTCCGACTACATGTGCACCTGTAGTAGGGCAATTATGTCTATGTTTATTTAAGGATCCTGATCACCAGCATATCCATGAGCCCCCCGAGTCTTCCTGTCGGGACTGCTAGCTGCACGGCTAACCGAGCTACCTAGCTAACAGCAGAAACCTTAACAGCAGTTAGCGGCTACCAATGTCAGGGGTAATTTGTTACAAAGTAATCTGTTAGAGTACTCTGATTACTTTTTGCCGTAGCAAATAACGTCATTTCTGCAATTCAAGTAATGCCTACTGTAATTCAAGGTGGCGAGATGGCAGAGAGGACAGCAATACCTTTGTGGAAAATATTCCCATTAATGATTTACTTTTGATAATAACCTTACCCAACACCAGAGGTTACACTACTAATATGCACACCCCTTTTCTTTGAGAGTCTGAAGTCTGGTGGCCAATTCTTGCATAGTGCACCTTTAATATATGAGATGTAAATGAAGTACAGTCATGGAATCAACACGGAATTAAAAAAACAACTTACTTAACATATGTAATGAACATGGATGACTCTAAAGCAAACAAACTGAAGAAAAAAAAAGAAGAAACAAACCCAATAAACTGAGAATTTTACATTTGTGCAACTGTGTTTATAGTGAGATTATTATATGTTTATCCTCTGAATCATTCTCTGTATAGAAACTACACAACAGGGATTTACTGGAGGCTTGGTGCTGTATATACAGCTCCAGTTCTTCTACTATTCTTCCAGGCTTCTACAGTGAAGTTGAGAACTTCAGACGTGCCTTCTATCAGAATATTTCCCCAAATAAAAACCTTAGATTTCCATAAATATCTATATAGTATGTCCTCTGAACTGTACTACATCGGGCTCTCTGCCAAGGAGGTACCGTGATGCGGGGCGGCTCCTCTCCTCCCACCGCCTCCTCCCAGTCCGCCCAGCAGCGGGCTCCGTCATTTCGCCTCCCCGTCCCTCACTTGTTGGATGTGTTCCGCTTCAGTTTCTGTGGTTTCAAGCTTCCCGGTGGTTGTTTGCCCTCTTGGAGTCCAGAGGAGAGCACTGCTATGTGTGAAGGTTAACGCGTTGTTTTTTTTTTTTTTTTTTTTTGCAGCTTACGTGCGCGTAAAGAGCGCTCACCCTGAAGCGTTGTCCTCGTCCTTACCTGTTTGTTTGCTCTTTCTGCGGACCGCGACTATGCTCCGTTTTTCGGTGTCTACCCGTCGTGGCTGTCTGTGTCGTCGTCCCTCTGACCTCTAGTCTGCTGGTCCCACAGCGGGAGTGTCGGGGTTTCCTGGCGGCGTCGTGCGCTCTGGAATCCGGCGCATCCTTGGAGAAGTTCCGCCGCAGTCCCAGGCACCGCGCGTCTCTGCTGTCCTCCTGCTGCGATAAGGATGCTGGTGGCTTTTCATGGTCAAACTCAACAGGATTAGCCTGAGTTGAGTAAACGGACCATGTAACCGGATCAGGTATGTACAGTGATATAAGAACAAGGGGGGAAATAGGGTCACATTTTGTATTTGTTATATCTGAGGACAATGTTTTGTTTAAATGCCCGAGGCTCTGGATTCAGATGTCAGAGGTGATCCTTTGACTCGGACCCTTGATGTGAAGGAATCTGCCCAATTCACTTGCATTGGCAATAACGTAAAGGTTCACATCCAAGCGCAGAAATGTGTGACTTCAGTTCAGTACCACTTTCAATTCAACGTGAAATGTGCCTTTAAGGCTGCCAGAGGAGAGGAAGCGACCATGGAGCAGCTCAGCAGGACTCTTGGGCTTTTTGCCATTTTGCTGCTGCTGTGATCTTCTGTCACACTGGTTCACGCTGGTCTGGGTGGCCTGCTGCCCCTGGCATTTAGCAAAAAAATAAGAAAAAAAAGACTGCATCACTTTTAATTAAAAAGATAGTAGTAGAAAAAGAAGGCAGTGACTGCCAGTGATAAGGCTCGAGGAGTGCCCACTGTGGTCACTTGTGTTTGGATTATTTTCAATCATGAAGCATTTTGGGTGGAGAGAGGGTACAGGTGGAGGTCCTGAGTCCCAGTGGGCAGCCACACTGCTGGGTTAGGGGGTTTGAATTCCCACTGGAGCGACTCCTGGTTCAGTTGTAAGTGCGTCACTATATTTTACACTGGATACGTCCTGATAATGTGACAATACTTGAGGGAGGAATAAGAGACGTAGAGTTGGGTGATAGATACAAAATATACATTGGTATTGTGATATGAGACTTTACGTGGTCTTAGATTTCGGAGATCATCGTGATACGTCCTAAATGTTGTCTTTTCCTGGTTTGAAGGCTGCTTTACAGTAAAGGGATGTCGTTTTCTGAAATCATCACACTGTTCTGCTTGGTACTTGTCTTTACCCTATTCTATCCACTTTACTGATGATTATTGAGCCGAAATCTCATTGTGGCAGTATTTTGTAAGCGTACCAATAGTCATCCCTACAGTGTTGTTGCAATATCAACATCAAGGCAGAGCCGATATGGTCACAAATACTGTGATATTTGATTTTGTCATCCAGTCCTAACATTTGGATAGTGCTTTTGAGAAAAGATTTCAGAATATCAAGGTTTTATATCGTATTTACTGACATGAGCTCAAAATATCATGATGTTATTTTAAAGCCATACTGCCCAGCCCTAATAAGATGCTCGACATACAAATGTAATATTTACTATTTATTCAGCTGTACTCCATACGGTGCATTTTTTTTATAGCAGGCATACTGGAATCGATTAAAGAAAAAATCTAATGTTCTCTAATGCTCACAAATCAGCAGGTCAAGAGTAAACGACATGGTTAACACCTCTCTGACTGCTTGTGGACTTGAAGCTACATGAGGCGGTGTCTCTGCATTTTCTTGTCTTTGTTACTTTCATCTTAAAGGTATAAACAAAACCGTCAGTGCCAAGTTAAACACCCCTCCACCATGTGTGTAGCAGGCCGAAGTACAGTATGTGCAGCATATTGATCTCCCACATCAACAGCCAGCAGCAGGTGCTGTGCTGCTCTGACCCATTTCTCACAGAGGAAGCAGGAAAATGCAGCTTGACTAAATAACTGTTGAGCAGCCTCTCTATATCCCCCTGTCTCCACCCAACCCCAAACACGCATACACACACACACGCACACACACACACACACACACACACACACAAACAAACACACACATGCATGCACACACACGTACACACTCTTCTTAATTCCTCCATCTCCAGTGGCTGTGATACGACAGGAAGTCGACTGATTTCCCAGAGGAGTCTGCAGTCAGGGCTGTCACAGCAAACACAGCAGCAACAGACAGAATGTATTTAATACACAGGTTGTATAACGGCGCGCGGTGCCAACTGTTCAAAACACTGAGGGGAAGTACGACAAGCTGCTAGCAGCATTTGGTCTGTCAGTGCTAAGTTGTTCTGTAACAGCCTCTCTGGCTGGGAAACTAAATATTTGATCGACCTCGGTTAATTTAGGAAACAGCGAGCCCAAGCTGCTTTATTAGCAAATCTGGCACATTATTGTCGCTGCTGGGAGACAATTTCTGTCACCGAATATTTCAATATTTTTTGCTTTGCTTTAAGAAATACTGGGGCAGTTCGACCGTGTTTGGACTAAGGAAACCTTTCCAAAGCCTGGTGGAGCTCACAAGCTTGTCCGGTGTTTTGATTTCAGCCACAAGCAGCAATAAGTAGGTCACATTCACCCTGACCAGCCTGCAGATTGTGTATGTTTTTGAGCATTAGAAAAAAGTTCTCGTATGACCCTACAATCCAAATCACCGCAGACAGAGAACTGGCCTTGTATAAACGTCGGCGCTTTAAAAGTTTAATGGTCTTCATGGATAAATGTTCCTCCAACATTTTTGAAGTATCTGAGTCCTCGAAGTCGGTTCAGCTAAAAAATACATTAAAGAAATTCAGACTGAGGAGCGAGGCAGGGTGGTCTAAGTCTTCCGGTAGAGCATGTGTGCTTGAATTTTGCTGTTGAGCGTGAGCCGAAACCTTTAGCACCTTCACCTTAAGCATGAATTTCTGAGGGGTTAGCGGGCTTCATCAGCCTCTTAAATTAACATTTTTTAGAAATCAGAGTAGAGACACTGTTACTGTAAGAAAGGAGAGTAGTAGATTTGGTGCTTTCTGAAGGCAGGCTAAAGCACTCAGCCCACCTTTGGTTGTAAAACCATGCCTTGTTTCCTCCTGCTGACACTCCACTCGGTGTTTTCTGGGACAACATGCGGTGGAAGAGTGTTTTTAAGTTGTGGCGCATATATAGTATGGGTGTACGTGTGTGTGTGTGTTTGTTGGGGCGGGGTTGGGGCAGGCAGAGTCTCGAACTACCCCGGGAAAGTGTTTCAGTGTTTCAGGAGTGGTGTGTTAATTATTGAAAAGCCCCTCAAGGTTTTTCTGGCTGCAGGATCGGTATTTCCTTGCCGTATAGTTGTGAGTCGAGTGAGCCGTAGTCACACTTTAAAGGTGAGACGGGCTGTGTCCAAACTGCACTGCAGCATTAGCAGGACAGGGAACATAACTCCGGTGTCAGTCGCAGCAGCTTGTCTTAAAGCAAACCATGACCTCTAAAATGAGCTGTCATTTTAGGAATAGATTTGAATCTCCAGATGTTGGATGGTTCCTGGTTTCAGTGTCTGGAAGATAAAGATACCACTGATGTAATTTGTTCCATTGACCCACCCCACACATAGGAAAAGTCTCCCCCTCCTACTCAGGTGCATGTAACCATGAACCATTAGCGTTTCTCTGATATAGCCTGGCAGATTTCCATATGTGATTGACACCAAAATAATATACTGGTAAGTTAGCCCCCATACTGCACAATAAATGCAATCTTTAAAATTGTGTCCCGACACAGGTAGTTCTACATAAAGCATTGGTGGTTACACCTAGAGAAAATAATCAATATTATGCCTTGTGACTAGAATAGCTACTAACAACCCGAACCACAGGCCAAATCCTGAGGGCCCATTCAGACGGTATCAGGCTTTGTAGTGAAAAACGCCAGTCCTCCCGTTACATTGTTTGACAGTTGTGTGTTTAGGCTGCGGTGGTGCAGACTGCAGGGGGAGCCGGGAAAAACTTGAACTTGAACTTTCACATAAGTCAGTGATCTACCCGAAAGACTATCTGCTTGGCTAACAGTGCTAGCAGCAAATATGACCAAAAAAAATGTTATCTTATATTTCACATGTATTCACTCAATTTGGTCTTTTGCACCAGCTTAAAACACATTGTATTGACAGGCCTCGCATCCTGGTTATTTATTAAGTAAATGTCTTTTTCCTGCTCTGTTGATGCGAACCATCACTATATGATCAGTGTGCTGAATCCTGCTATGGCAAAGGCACGATCCATGGATTTGAGGCAGAGTAGGACAGGTCAGTCATGGGTGCAATGCTAAATGCTAGCACTAGGTGGGAAGTGTAACATTCTGTTTCCCTTGTATTCACTCAGTTTGGCCGTGTGCACCAGTTTAAAAAGAAAGGATGCGGAGAGATACTCCATACTCTGCCAACTTTCATGCATTACCGTCTCCCTCCTCCCCTCTCTTTTCCTTTCACGGGCCATTTTGGCGTCGGGTCACAAATCAGAAAGACAAATGACAGCCATTTAACTTTGACAAATGTTGTGATTTTTTTGGCCATTTCTGAGTGTGTGAATTTAAGGAAATCTGTAGTTTGACCGCTGTGTGTAAATTAACTCTATATTCCAACAGTAACAACTGCTATAGAGTGTTTGACTACATGTCTCTCCTCCTCCTGCTCATGCAGTAAAAGAGAAAAGAAATAATCTGTTATCCCTGCCAACTTTATCCAACCAGGACAGAGAACTCCATAAAGAGGTGTTCATGTCTGCTCGGGGAAGACGCAGAGAGCAGGACCCTCCTAGTCTGTTACATACACCGGCAATGGCGGAACAGGGAAAGCTACCAGTTCTAGTGCTCCAGGTGACGGCTTATACTACCAGACAGTAGTCGTTCAAGTGTGGTGACATAGAGAGGAGGGAGGCGACTGCTTACTGCACATCGGACAGGAACACTTACAGCAGCTTTAATTAATAATTAATTAATTAATGTGTGCCGAAGAAACTTCATTGAGTCTAAGATTAAGGTTACTGCACAGCACACTATTATTATTTCAAAAGGGTTACAAACAGTTCATCTAAGTTGCCTGTTGTGTCATTGTGAAACCATAAAAGACTTTTTTGTTGCTTTATTAAGCCTGATAAGGCTCCAGCCCTCCAGGAAAACCTGACCAAGCTTTTGAAATGCACATCTGTAAAACACACAGGTACATAAAAAAAAACACACAGCAAGTCCAAACCATGACATTATAATGTGTTTAATATTAATAAATAAAACTATGGTACAGCATAAAATATTTATGCTATGCAATTTATTAACACTTATAGGTTCTTAATAATGCATAATAGCGTTAAGAAGCATCTTATAAGGATGTTAAAGGGCCTTACTACCTATTGACTGATGATTAAATTAATGTTAATGTTAATATCTAACATTACTAATAGGGTGTCGGTGGATGTTGTGGTTTTGTAGTGTTGATGATTTGCCCTCTTACAACAAACCTGCTATGTTTTGTGGCTGCGCTGCATTTACTCATTACATCAGCCCGACATTCAACGTCCTATCATTATTATTTCACTGTTTACACTGCTGAAAATGAGCAGATAGTATTTGTTTCCAGTTGTTTAGGCGGCTGGGCGACCACAACTTGCGACCCTGTGGCGTTTCGCAAGGTGATGTGTGGTGTGTGAAAGTGAACGCAGAGGCGCAGCCAGGCTGGGTGAGGATGACGCCAGCGAAAGGAAGGCTCACTGGCAGAGCCGGAGGCCTCTGGAACAGAAACGCTGTTATCTGCTAATGTAGCTCTACTGCTGCTGGCTGCTGTATCTGTGGTGACTCATCAAAAACACACACACGTATATACGCATAAAGATATGCACACAACTAGACACACTTCCCAGACAAAATAAGACTGACAAACATAAGCGCGCACGCAAAAATACTGACAAAATACTCTTTGACGTTTACATACTCACACACAGATAGATGTGTGACACAAAAACAGACAAATACAGCTGTAACAATACATGCCACGTTTGTGGTACTGTAGGCCAGAGTTAGATTCTTCCAATACAAATGGGTCATTTGAGTTAAAGATAAAGTTCTACACCTGTCCACCGCTCTACAACCTTCACACCCTTTTTTCAACTTAAAATTACCTTTCATTTCAAGCCCAAACCCTCTTCTCTCTTCCTTCATGCATAGACCTCCTTATTTTAATGAACTCAGCCAGATATGACTCTGATTTATTCATCATTATTTGAAATATAGAACTGATCCTGTAGCAGCCCTCTTTCGCAAGCATTGCTTGAAGCTTAAATTCTTCTTTCTCTGAGCGAGCTTCAGTAGAGATCTGGATCTCATACATACATGCAATGAATGGTTAAGAGGTAAAACTAACATCTCTGTGACCTTAGTTGACCATGAGATAAATATGTGTTAGAATATATATTCATTATGAATAAAACATGTCACATGGCTGACCTGTACTGTAGTTCTGCTGATGTGAAGACTTTCAAGTAGAAATGATAAAGTTATTCATAACTCTTAGCAGCTTTTACACCCTATCATACTCATTAATCAAACATGTCATCAGTTAAAATGGCACATTTTTTAAAACTGTTTTTCTGATGGTTTTGGCTGCAAAATATCCCAAACCATATCTATCCATGACAGAAAATGTGTCAGTCTGAACAAGAAAGGCACCCCAATGCAAGACACACACAGAGGCAGGAAGGTAATGGACAAAAAAGTGAGTTAGAGTAAGAGAACAATGCAGGCTCAAAAAGACTGGCACTAATGAACAAATGAAACAGGTGAACAGGGCAAAAAGCCATGAAAAGGACAAAGGGAGGAAGTGAAAAGCAAAACATGACAAACCAGGAAATAACTAAACCATAAACCTAAACCATGATAAAATTATGCAACATGAATTTTATGAGAAACCGTAGCACTAAGGAGGCTATGTTTTCACCTGTGTTGGTTGGTTTGTCAGCAGGATTACACAAAAACTACTAAATGGATTTCCAAGAAGCATGGGCGGAAGATGGTTCTCAGTCCTGCGAACTTTTAGTGCAGATCAGGATCTTTAAAATTGCAAGATGGGACCTTTTTCAACAAATTCAATTAATTTCTCAGGGAATAATGGATGGATCTTGATTAAAGAAATCAGGCGTATTTAGTTGGGCGGTATCTATGATTGAGTATAATTTGGTGTGGGCTCCAGATCCGGTGAGCTCAAATTATGAGTGCTTTAAAACTTGGAGTGATACAGGGCTTTCATGTTTGGTATTTGATTTGGGTTAGGGTTTTTAAATAAACCCATATAAAACAAGAAATCACATAACTTAAACCGTGCAGACCTTTAATCTGACCTGAAGCTCTTAAATCCCATCTCTGTTCACATGAAGGTTCTGAGATTCTCATGACAAAATGGGTGTAGAATATGATATCTCTGACATCTATTTCCTACTTTCAATGTTATCCTTGAGATGTTCTCCTAAATTGTGTCTATATTTCAATAGCTGCTTGTTTTCCAGTTGCCATTTTTGTTTGGGTCAAACATTGGACACATGCCATGTGCAGCAGGCTCATAGTTTACACAGAAGACAAGCTACTGTATTATAGAAAAGATTTTGATTATGTCTTCAGAACAAACAGATTTGTTAAAGCGCCTCCTGGGTTTCACTGATGCTTTATTATCGACACAGCAGTGGATTATTTTGATTACTTATATGAAATGATCAGCAAAAAGTCTGCAGAGAGATGAGAGGAGAACGGAGGCATTGTTTGTCCTGGAAGCGTTTCCCCTTCTGTGCGTCTGGCCCGGCTGTTAGCGGGATGACACAGTGGATTCAGTTACAGTCCTGAAAGCTGAAGGTCACGGGTTCAATTTTTTGCACAGCCATGTGTTGAAGTGGCCTTGAGCCGCACTCTGAAATACACACCTACTCATTGATTGTGAGGCTGGCGGCAGAGAATATGGTTGTCAGGCCGGTTTATTTCTAATTTATCCATTTTGACAGTTGTGGGAAAGAGCGGGTAGAGACTGTGGGTTGAGGTTCAGACTACTCAACCACCATCCTCACTCAGGATAGGATTGGAAACATAAAAGTTGATGTAAAGTAATGCAGTAATGTGTAGAGCCAAAATATCTTCATGTTCTTGGGTTCAAGGTGTGCCTCTGAAAAATCTTTTTTTACCAATACTTCATGTTACTCTTCTATCCCAACAAGATTTTGTGACCCCCTACCCCTTAGTCAAACCGAGGGGTAGGGCTGAGGGCAAGGGTGTATTGGGATTGGGCCTGAATAACAATCTTAGTTCATCAGTGGCTGAAACAATTCAACAACAAACTCCAAAACTTGTTGTCCCCATTAGTCTTACACAAAAACATGAGAAAATAGGGTCCAGATTTAGAGATGCTGACATCACCCTTTAAAATAACTGCTATGACATCTGCATCATAAATTATCTAGAATGATTAAAACAGTCTGTAGCTCAGTAATGAGCTGTGGAAATCATCTTCCGGTGTATTAAAAGTGTTGCTCTCAGTGGTAACACGCATCAGTCCACAGCTCAGTGGTGGAGGTGATGATTGTTTAATTCCTCGTGGGACAACAAGGATAATTACTTGTCCGTAGAGAAAGGAAGCTCATTGCACCCTAACCTCTACTCCTGCCGCTCTGCTCCTGAGCAAGGCACCGCAGCAGTCCTGCTGGCTCCGCCAGCTGTGGCTGCGCCCCCTCGCTTTATTAACTGTCACGGATAAAATGTCCATGTGAATGTATGCTAATGTAATATTCGTGGTACATTACTCCCTCAAAGATAGAAGCTGGACCATTTCATTTCCTTTTATGAGACTGCCGTGCTGACCAGCAGAATGGAGGTACAGTAATTACAGCTTCCCCCCCCGGCTGCCCGCTGCCCCGCGCTGGGTGTGTTTTCAACGATGCTGCACCGCTGCCAAGTGTGAAAGAGAAGCTGGACTATCGCAGGACAGCAGAGGAGGAGCTGAGCAGCTATAATGAAACCTCTGCAAACTCTCGTAAAGCAGGGCGAAGCAGAGCTGTATGCATGTTTAACGTCAGGATCCTCTCCCGCTCAAGTTCTTTACCGTGAATCTGTCTGAGCTGGACATAAATTAACTAGAAAATCAATTCAAGCCCTCCAGTTTGATGTGTGAGTGAGTCAGAGCCTCAGTGATTAGAACTGTCCCCTCGAGGCCAGCTGGTTTGTAGGTCCAGGTTGTTTTTGGGAGAATCTAAAAGAGTAACTTCATGCCAGGATGAAAAGCATTTTGTTGTTGCGTTCTCTTACAAGTCGTTTTTGAAGAATGTGGCCTATTGCATCTGTAACCACTTGGCCTAGGCCTCATGCACACAGATATCTTTGAAAATATGAATTTAAAACAAACACCATCTCTATCCAGACGAGTGTTTTGCTTCACGCGACCATTCACACCCACTGGGCACGCACGTACAGGAAGCATGTTGCTCCGTTATAGCATGAATGACTTCTGCGTTTACTTACATAATTTACTTTTAGATTCTATCATTGTGCTATGTTACTTATATCCTACTGAGCAAACACATATCCAAAATCTGTCAATTCAAGTTGCCAAGGTTGATAAGACGTCCAGTGGAGAACCAGAATAAATGTTTTTCTTACGTCTTTCAACATTCACTGATGATGTCCAAGTGACTTCATTACAGGGTTCAAAATGACAGTTTTAACAATGTAATTTTACATCTTTTCAATTACAGTAACTGACGTGTCAAGATCTTCTGGTGGTTCAAAATTCAAGTGTTTATGACTGCAAAAATTTGACTTCCGGCAAAAGCAACGGGGAGGATTAGATCCTCTGGTCTCAACCTCAGTAGGCTGAATAAGCATGCACTTTACCTGGAGAGCTATTAAATTGCATAACATGTTTCGGTCATCCAACCTTCATCAAGTAGTATTCCAGGGTTGGAGAATTCAAATCCTCCTGACGTAACAGTGACTGGTCATCGTTGAGAAGTCTTTTAAAGGGGTGTTCAGTTACTCTTTAAGAAGCTGCGTTTGTTCTTTGTGTGTTCAGTCTGTGACCAACCCAACGCTGCCCAGGTTGTTTTCTGCCTGGTACCTAAGGCGTGCTGGGATAGAGGCAGTTCAGTTTATGATTTTGAAGGCCAGCCTTTTAGTTAAGTGGACTGTAATTTTTTATGATTAAATATGAATACTGAAGATCAATTAAAGATGAGTGTTGTTGAGAACAGTTTGTGTCTCTGTAGGTTATGTTATGATGATATATGACTTGAGGTTGTTTCTGCTGTGGCAGCCAGCTGGATGAAAGCATTCAGCAAAATGTTGTCGACTGAAAGCGATCCTGTCACATGTTGTCCTTCTCACATATTTCAGCTGTGCTCCCAGTCTTCCTTTTTAAACTGGGGATGTTGTGTACAACAGGCAGTGGCACTGGATGTTTTTTTTACCCCATGCAATAAGCATTTAGAAGACGGGGGCGTACAGGATGTTCGGAACAGCGTAAACCCAAATCAGCCCAAAAATCTCATAGAATTGTTTTGCATGCTAAACAAAATCAATAGGCTCTCAGACACTAGTGCAGGTTTGTTTGCACGTTTACCGAGCACGTCTGCAGGCTGCTGTGCTGTTTAATATCTAAATGTGTTTGGGGATGTTTATCCTGGGAAAATGGGCTGAGCTCCAATCTTTTTTTTACACAGTCCTGCTCCACATTCATACTGCTCCACACAACCAGGGAGCTGAATGCTAGACACAATCTGCTACTTTAGGCTCCAGATGCTGCTGTTACACCTTGCCTAAGAGATTTGGGGATTTATGCATCGGCACAGAGACGTTCGCAGTCAGTCCAGTGTGTCTGTCAGTTGATGTGATGGGCAACTTCCCAGATTAAATCATTACTGTTATTGAGTAAACAGTGTTTGAGTAAAATCTCTTTCGTGCTCGCGGCTCAGCTGCAGGCTCCGTGCCCGTTGTGGCTTTTAATGGATTCACCAGAAAGCCCTTGCAGACACCAGTAGCTTTGTCGCTGATGTGATTTGAGCTGATAGATCTTGGGAAAAAGTTCAGTAATCATCCAGTCTTTGTGATGTGATGTCTAACCCCACTAGGCTACTGACAGCCATTTATTCAGCTGGTAGCTACTGTCATAACTTATTATAATCACCCTAAGCTACTTTGATATTGAATTATACATACATAGTTTTCTCTAACAAATAAGAATAAAACAGTTTCTATATATAGTGGAATGCCTTGCCTAGAAACCCAGAAGAAATGGCAACCCAATCGACAGAATAAACGTTGGCATTTTACCTTTCTGCAAGGACCTGCAGTGGGGGTGCTCTCTAGACCAGCCTCCCAGTGGACTAATGTGGTGAAGTGCTCCCTCTTCACTATGAATATATCACGACTTTCTGGGCACTGATGCCCCCACCGCATACCGGTCAAGAACAGGGTAGTATAGACAGACAGAGAATAGAGACGATAACAGAGAAGTGGCAACAGAACTTAGTTTGGGGTGGGTCGATATATCTAGAATATTTACAGTGAATCTAAAAAAATGTCAAAAGAGAAATCTGGGTTCCTTTTTTTAATCAGAGAAATAATGCATCTTAAGTATCTTTAAACTATTGAACTGTAGTTGCTGCAGTCTGTAGTAGTAGAAGTCTTGGTTGTACCAGCAGCGGAGGTGCAGTAACTCTGGCAGAAGTCAGCAGGGAGACCCACAGCCATCCCGCTGGCCTGGATATCTGGTGATAGGCCTATATGGAAAGAGAGGAAATTCAATTTGACATGTGTATAAAAACTACAGATGGACCGTGAGTAATGAATCTTTCATTGCCATGTGAGTAAAGGTATTCACCACATCTTGAGTGTGTAGAAAGGCTGAATCAGGACCTGGCAGGCAGGAGTACAGTAGCCTGGAGAGCTGCATAACAGCATAATGTACACCAGTTATAAATCTGCCAGCCACGTATATGGCATCAGAACATGGTCCAGATTGGACAGAGGAAAAGACTGAAGCTGTGTTCCAACTCTCTGTCGTCCTGTCTCTCTCCATCTTCACAGGGACGAAGGCCGCCTGTATTGATCATGGGCTTTTATTGGGCCAAGAGGATCATTCTGGGGAGTGGTTTCTTCACATTCATTGCATTCTTCGCCTCAAATGACCTCGAGCAAAATCAAGTAATTGAACTAAAATGTTCTGTGTCATCAATCTCTGCCTACTGGGCCGTAACTGCTGCGACAGCTTTAGAGGGGAGATGGGATAACGGTTGGTTGAGCTCCGGTAGGTCCCTCAGTACACGAGAAAGGTTTTCAAGGTCACATGTAAGTGTTTGCATTCTGAAAGTTAACCTTCTTATTATCTTGAAGTGTTATTCTTTCAAAAACTTGTAGTGAAAGTGCAGTGAAAGGCAGTTTGATATGTAAATATGTAAATCTTTGCACGGGTGCATAAGTATCCGAAAGATTAGACTCATCCTTTGGTCATGAGTATGTTCTTTTTAACTCTCCATTTAATTTTGTTTGCTCATACAGAATGTTTCCCACTGCCAAAAACTAAATAAATCTACAATTTATAAAGCTAAAGTCATGTGTCAAAAAGAAGACAGAGTGTGTGGTATGTGGTGTTAGAATTTGCCAGCCCAAGACTTCTCTTTGTGTCATTAAGCACCTGTCTGTGTGAACACAAAAGGTTCATACATTCTCTCATTGTTCGGCTTTCCTTTTTCTTCATTATAATTGATACACTTCCACTTATTTTTCAGCTTCAACAGTTTTAGTGTATAATGTCATGTCATCTTCTTCCGCTTATTCCATGAGGGCCGTGGGGGATGTTACTGCATTTTTATCCCCCTTTTTTTCAAGGGGTCTCTGTAGAGAACATGTCCCATGCCTATAGTTTCTTAATTTTTTTTGCTGTGTTTAGGCTTTTTTTGGGTGTCACCCTTATATACCCAGCAGTGTGGAGGATAGCTCTGTGAGATGTACTATCTACCCACATTTAATGCTTGGAGGGTGTTAATTGTGGACTATATGTAGCCCCCAGCCAATAACAGCATGCAGGGTGAGAGGTTGGGACCCGTTAACATAGCTGGCTGACATCTGTGTCCTCAGCTCTCAGGATGTCATAAAGAGCTGCAGCTCTGTGTGTCTGTGTGACTGAGGGTGGGGCTACAACACACACACACAAGTAGAGCAAAGAGCAGACATGATGATACCTACAGCACAGCTGTATCAATACAAAATCCAGAGGGTTTTGCAGAGGTGCAGGTGTGTTCATGAAACAATCAGAAAATTGCATTTTATTTTTCTGATTCACTACTTTGTTTTTGCTAATGCCACTACATGCTATCAGCCAAGGAAACAGGATGGATGTGTCGCAAGCCAATGACGGGAGTGATGTGAGGCCGACAGGAGGGACAGAAAGAGAAGGAGATATAAAATGTTAGATACCCTCTACCTACTTCTGATTTAAAAGCAGCAAAAATAATTTATTTTCACCGTTTTATGAAATTAAGTGGAAGATTTTGAGATAAAATTAGTAAAATAGAGTGTTTGTCTGTCCATGTCAAACCAAATGGGGTTGCTATTGAGCTCAATAGAGTGCCATGCACCCTGAACCTCTGTCCCTTCTCGCCCCATACCTCCACTTTGGCCTTTTTATTGATTTCCAAATGAGTGCAGAGGCCTCAGACATCATTTCACAAGCAAGAACAGCATTAAGACTGTTTTTCTGTTGCCAAACCAAAGCAAAAATCCATACAGTAATCCACCAACCTCATAAATCAATAGATTTATTGGATTTAACAACATGGACACAATTGCATAAAAAAATCCATCTTGTCTTAGAGTAGGTAACCTGATGTTCTTAGCTGGTCATATGTTTCCATTGAAAAACAATACATATAATCACTGCTAATGAGTAAAGCCCAGGTACAAAGTGATGTTTTTGCTAGATATTACTGTACATTTTCCTCGGGTACATAGTAAGAGCTGCACTGAAGCCGGTGATCACGAGTGAGCTGTGTACAATCTGTCATCACCTTACAGCACTAAACAAAATCAAATGATCCAAACAGATACCCTGTGGTTTCATGTTTAAGCTACCACTGTATGAAGTTTCCCAGTGCATCTTTAAAAGATTAGGGTCTTTTTGTCTTGACATTTTACCCATGATTCTCCTTTTTACGCTGAATAATCTTCGCGAGAAAGAAATACCACGGTCTCTAAACCGACCCCCTAAATTGTGTTTACTTTGCACCCACGCATGCAAACAAACAAACATGTAGATGCACATGCAAACACACACACACACAGACGCCCACACCGGGACGCAACAGAGACGACAGAGAGAGGAAACAGATAGAGGAAAGCCTTTGGAACGCCAGATAACAGGATTAGACAAATTACATTTCAACTGTGACCATGAATCCCATTTGGATGTGCGGCTTGTTTTCTCTCTGCTTACAACGGCAGCCGTAGAACACTGGAGTTTAGATGACAAAATGGTGGTTTTCCAAAATAATAATGTGCTGAAATTGTGCAATGATTTATTGCCTGGGTACATTTGGCTTTGGGTCTGAACTGATGCAACACCTGAAGTCGTCTGAGTTGGCGTTCGCACAACAGATTTACAGATTCTCAGACACAGCCTTCTTCCGTCTGGCTTCAGCACTTGAATCCAGACTACTTCAAATCCCAAGCGACGCCGAAGAGGATAAACAAGTAGAAAAAAATGATTGATGTTTGCAGAGGAAAAAATGTCAGTCTGTCAATTACCTCATCCACATTTTGGGGGACACAGGTCAAATGAACCTTGCGAAGGCAGCCCACAATCATCTCTTCTGTCACTGTGCTCTGACAAGGCCGTGGATGAGAGTTTAGAGCGCAGACGATGACTGACAGCTCTCCCCTTCTGTCAGACATCATGAACTCTGCTTACACCTGATGTGGCGCGCACACTGAGCGCTGGGCTGTCTTCGCTTCCAGTTTCACTGTAATACTGCAAAAAACATGGTTATTGACCAAAATCATCAGCACTGAGCTGCTGCATAAGCACAGTGTGACAGAAATAGAAAAGTCAACCTAAACAAGCGTGACGTTGCAACATAAAGAAACGTTCTCTCTCGACTTATCTGTGGTTTTGAGGAAACTTACTTAGCTGACATTTCGTCTTGGTTTGTGTTGGTTAAATTTCAGTTCAGTGTTTTCAGAACTACATCAGCGTAAGTAAAAAGTGACATTTTGGAGATTCCTAGAGAGTTGCTCATGCTATGCTTGTGACAACCTTACATCTCCTAGTACCAAGCATCTTTTGGTTTGACTATGTTGCATTTTTTTTTCAGCATCCACTGGGTTTTCAGGGGATTTCAATACTGTAATACTGTGAAATGACACAAACCTCAGACAGTTTTGACACTGCAGACATTTGAGAGATGAGTGAGCAGGTTGGCATCTTCCTCAAACATACTTTGTTTGGCAGGACATGTTGTGGGGATCGAACATGTGGCGTTTATGTTAACAGTGTACAGATGGCGTTTGGAGTGTGTTTGGAGACTGACACTGGCTGACTGCTGGTCTGAGCAATTTAAGATCCAAGGAATCAATCTTGTAAAAATCCTCCAGGGCAGTCAAGGTCCTTCAGATGCTCCAGAAGACTGATGGCAGAGACTCCAGAGGGAACACTCCATCAGAGAGAGGGGGGGAGGAGGGAGGAGGGAGGAGGGAGGAGAGGGAGGCAGCTCCAGAGATTTTCTCATTACTCTGATTTGCCAAAAAAACAGCATATGGGTAACCTGTCGTTTCACAACACGAAGGGGTTTTATCCTACAAAACAAAATAACCTACAGGACAGAGACAAAGGAAGGAAATAACGGAAGTGGGCAAAATGGAGAGCCAACAAGCTGATGCAACAAGCTGATACAGTAAAAAACCCACTTAATATGAAAGACCAATGACTGCAGGTGTTAAAGCTTTTAAACATCGACATAGTGGAGTGCATAATCTTATATAAGGAGTGTACTGTTTCCTGATTTTACTTAAGTTTTAATGTCTTTATCAGTCATCTTTCCATGCTTTCAGGCCGTGCCTGCAGGCATCATGCTTTCAGAATCTCATCAAATTTGGTACAAATGTTCACCTGGATTTAAAGGTGAACTGGTTAGATTATGGTGGCCAAAGCTCGAGGTCACTGTGACCTCACGGCATCCAGTTCCCGTGAACGCCATATCTCAAGAATGCATTGAGGTAATTTCTTCAAATTTGGTACAAATGTCAACTGTGACAAAAGAATGAACCTATTAGAATTTAGTGGCCATAGGTCAAAGGTCAGAGGTCACTGCGACCTTACAAAACACATTTTTGGCTTTAACTCAAGAATTCATCTGATAATTGTGATAAAATGTTGTCTGATTGTCATAAGATGATGATGTTATGACATTTGATATCCAAGTTCAACCTCACTATTTTCTGCCTCAAGTGTTGCAGATACTAAGAAAAACAACAGCCCGTTTAACAGTTGTTCAATGTGCTGAGCTCAGAATGCAGCCCAGTGCAGATTCAACTCGCACCAAGGTGACACATTGCATGGACTTATGATTGATGATTTCATCATCCACGATTCACCTGAGACCCACCTAATTTTTATATTATTATGTATTCTGCTGTGATGCAAATAGTCCTCCAGGCTTGTTCATTGTATTTCTGACAGCTCTGAAGTGAAGTCATGTGTCACAGGAGCTCAAAAATGTCTTAAGATATAAGCTGCTGCAAACAACATGTCTCCTGCTGACTTAAATGTATTGGAATTAATCAGACTTACACAACAGTATCAGCTCTTTTTTTCCCCAACAAATCAAATGCTGGTTGTATTGTCATATATCCAACTATACACATTACAGAGTATGGTGAAGTTCTTAGGTATCCAGCTCCAGAACACGTCCAAGAATTGTACAAATAAAATAAAGATGAATCTAATGATGCAGTCTCAAACTACAATGGAACACAGTAGAGAGCATACCTCTGCCAAGGCCCAACAGTCCTCATTTATTTGATCAAGCCCATACCAATATCGAACTTGTTAGTCCTGTTAGTCATTTTGAATTTGCTTAATTATAATATATGGTCATCAGATCTAGGGTCTGCATCTGATTGTGCTCACTCATAGACACCTGACAACTAACTATGTCAGGTTTTTTTTTTCATCAAGATCCATAAATAATTCACTCAGAAATGAACAAAATGTTGAGAGGGGCTCTATCACGCAATGTTAAAGAAACTTAAAAAACATCTCTGGATCTGTCCCTTTCTCTGTATCAGAGCCAAAATGTAATGGAGTCTTCCATCCTCCATCCACATCTGCTCTGACTGACTGAAGTTTTAGACTCTGCAACTTCCAGTTTGTTTCACTGGGACATCTGATTTACAGTAGTTGGAAATGCTTGAGTACATGTTTATGTATGTGATGCATGTATGTGTGTGTATGACAGAGTCTTATCAGTATACAAGGCTCTTCAGGCAGTATGTGGGATTGAGGACCACTCTAATCTGGACCCAGTGGTGACTGATCCAGCTCTCTTTCTGTCTGTACTCAGCATGAGTGTGTGAGTGTGTGTGTGTGTGTGTGTTGATGCAGATATCTCATTTCTCCCTGTAGTTTGTCAAAGGAAGTGAACTCAAATGAATCTAACCAAACAAGTTTGCTTGCGGAGCAACATGTAAACAGGGAGAGAAACAAATCTGTGTGTTATTTTGCGCCTGTGTGTCTGAGTAAAGGATGACGTGGTGACAGCAATGACTCCATTCTCATTGCCTCAATGCAGCACAAGTCACCGCGCTGGCATTAATTATGAAAAATAGTTTGGTGTACTGAGTCTGAGATTGCACGCGCCGGAGAGAATGACGATGAATGATGTTAAGAGGAATCTGTCAGCTGCCATCCCGTTTGGTCTCCACAAATAATTGAAGACTAGTGTACTTTCTGACAGAAACATGGTTTATGAGCTTGGTGCCAGCGTAGAGGTTCAGTTCAGCCTGTGGGAGCAGCACTGCCTTTTTTTCTTGTCCTCAGCGGTGAGTCAGACTGAGCTTCCAACTCAGTCAATGAAGAAACCCATTCAGCTTAGCACTGGCACATAATCAGTTTGAGGTGATGAACACATCTAAGGAGCTGTCATTTACTATTGTTTACTATTTTTATTATTGTTTCTACCTTTAGTTTTTATATAACATCAATTTTTTTTAACCTCTCTCATCAATGTCATGGCTTGAGTTTTTGTTTGAGTTATTTCCTGTTTTATTTTGTAGTTCATATGTCATGTGTTGGTCTTCACTTCCTCTCTTTGTCCTTTTCTCATCTTTTTCCTTTTCACCTGTTAAATGTGTTCATTAATGTCTGTCTGTCTGTCTGTCTGTCTGTGCTCTTCCTCCTCTCTCCTTCCTGCTTCCCCATGTCAGTTCCATATGTCCTGTGTTCCATGGTTCCTTGTGTTCCTCGTATTTCTCATGTTCCTCGTGTTCTTTATATTCCTGGTGTTTTCATGTTCCTTGCATTCCTCACGTCCCCTGTGTTCCTTGTATTCCCAGTGTCCCTCGTGTTCCTGCCTATGTTGCCAGTCTTTCTTTGGTTTGTATCTTGCTTTTTTTTAAAAAACTTTTATTCTCTTGATTTTCCACTGCCTTCCCTTTTGTTTTTGAGACCTTTTTGTTGACTGCCTTTTGTATTTGCATTTTTTGTATTTTTTTTTTTTTTATTGGACTTTGCATCAACGCTTTATTTTCACCTGCCTGCCTTTGGGTGTCTTGCCTTTGGGTCCCTTTATGATATTCATAATAATCTGCTTCTACTCTAGTAAGTCTTTGTATACATATTCAATGTAAGGTGGTGTAAAAGTACCCATAACATAGTATTTACTAAATAATACTTAATTTCTGTTTCTATCCATTCTGACTTTGTCACAGTAGGTGGCAGTAATGCTCCTTAAGGCTAGTTGCCACCCACCATAAAATGTTACAATTCTGTACCACCTCACTACATTCATATTTTGTGTTTGAGAGTTTTGATTTAAGAGTCACCAACACAATAATCATAGTTAAGGATGAATTTTACTGATAGCATTGTTTTTTTCAGATGTTGAGTTAAAATTCTTCAGGCCACAATAACCATGTAGTGAAATCTGACATTTTGACTGCCCTGACACAGAACATTATTTTTGTTTCAAGCATTCATATGTGAAATTTAAAAGTTGAAGTTCATTATTTCCATATGAATGGATGAATGGTGAGAAATCCCACAGATGTGAGTGAGTATCTCGGTGGTGAGGAGGCTAAATATCATTTGAATGGTGTCTTATTAAATCTGGACTCCATTTACTCTTTGCATCACAATGGACTGACAGAATTCATCTAGTACATCACATATACAGGACAAATTGCTCACACAAAAACAAAAACCCACCCACAAACGCACTTCAGTTTATGCAGACATCAGACAGATGGAATCATAAGTGACAGGCCGAGAAATAAGCTCTGTGTGCTCAGAAAAGTGTGTTTGTCAACCTCCATACACATACGTTCTTTCTTCTTCATGCTTCTTTCATCCTACCTTGTCTTTGTCTACCTACCTATCCTGTTTCACCCAATCATGGGTTTGACAAGTTTTTATTATCAGTAATAGAATTCACTTCCCCTAGACAAGCCTCAGCCTGCAGATTAAAACCCCTCACCAACTGAGCCCCCTCGCAGCTAAATCACTTTTACTGCTGCTCTGCCACAGTGCTGCATGCGTGTGTTTGTCTGAGGATCGTGGCTTGAGAATATGCACAACAGCTGTAAATGTCTATTATGCTTTCGTCTTAAATACTGCAATCCTCTGTTGCTTTCCACTTTGTTCAATGGCAGAGACCCGACAGTGGTCTGACCAATTTCACTGATTATTTGTGGCAAAAACTGAAAAATGTGTTTTGAGTAGAACTGGACGGTCAGCACAATGAAAGGAGTGCAAACTATAGAAATCCAAGAAAGACAAATAGATAAATATATTGAAATGCTGTATTTCTTTGCAGCAGTAGGTGGACACAAAATGTTTGTGAAGACTGATTGTGAAGTTGATCTGAAGGGTATATGATATGAAGGTATGGGCGTTATATTCAAGTGTTATTACATGTAAATGATTCATACATTTTGCTAATGGCTGCAATGGCTGCAACATGATTCTTTGGGGCACCTCTGACCATCAAAATTGTGTCCACAAAAAAAACAACAAAACATAAAAGATTACTCTGGAGATAGACCTTTTTAAACAGTTTTTTTTTAAAATAAGATCCTTTGTATGTTCAGAAACACAAGTCTCACTCAAGGAGAAGTCTCGCTTTGAAATCTCAAGAGAGGTTAGCTGTTGCAGGAAGACGACAGTCGGGACAGGACTTTGGATACAAGAATTGATTTAGATCTAGATGAGGTCACAACTGTAACAACGATTTCAGAGCGAGACTGGAAAGTCTCGTGTTTCTGGTTGAAAACTTGTAAACTTTGGGTCCAAGTTCAAAACACTAGGATTCCGCTTGAACTGCTTTAACTGCAGTTACAGTATGTTTGTTGCAGTTACAGTATGTTTGTTGCAGTTACAGTATGTTTGTGTCTGTGACAGATATTTTTCTGTTCTTTCAGTGCCACCTTGTGGTGAAAACAGTTTAAAGCTCTTTTATACTTCCCATTTCTTCTAATTCTTCCCATTTTCTGCACCCTCCCTCCTTTGTCCTCCTCTCTACAGAAATGTTCATGCAGTGTGTCTCTCCAGCCGTGTGACCTCTCACCTGTGACCTCTGATTTGACTTCTCTTCACCCTTACAACACTCTTCTGATGTAAGTCTATCTATCTATCTATCTATCTATCTATCTATCTATCTATCTATCTATCTATCTATCTATCTATCTATCTATCTATCTATCTATCTATCTATCTATCTATCTATCTATCTAACTCTCTTATTTCTCTGCTTTTAGGTGTTAAGCAACTTTGCTGCACGTGAGTATAATAAACATAATCACAACCAAGTTCACTCTGTAAAATTGACGCCACCCTGCTTATTGATATTCATTGTTTTGTTAATTTAAATAAATCATATTTGATTCGTGGAATTTTGAAACATTTGGACTCCAGATAAAGCTGCCCGCATGTTTTCATTCAGACAATCTAAGATGAACATAATGTTGTAATTTCAGCTGCAAAGATTTGAGGTGCAGTTTGGTGATCAAGGTCAGATTTCAGCTGTATTATTGCATGCCTGTATTTGAGTTAATCACACTACACGTGTTCCCTACCTGATTCTCTCCACACCATTACAGAATGACCTTTTGGGTTGGCTCTGTTACCACGCAGAAAAATATACTGCAAATTGAAATTGAATTTGTGTTTACTGTGAGACTGACCTTTACGTGATCTGATAAAACTTCATGTTTGTTGCGAAGTGGGAGGCTCTTGCTAATGATGTCACTTCCTGTGCCTGTGTCAGAGTTTGATGGAGAGCTGGTCGGATGACAGCTGGAACTGTTGTCATAACCGGAGGAATACTGGCCACAGTGATACTTCTGTGTATCATAGCTGTGCTCTGTTACTGTAGACTCCAGGTACGCCTCTTTGTGTGTGTGTGTGTGTGTGTGTGTGTGTGTGTGTGTGTGTGTGTGTGTGTGTTTGAACAAGTAGTAGTTCAGTATTTATCCTGTGGTTATACCTCAGCATTGGTCATCAAATATCTGAAAGAAATCATATAATGCAGGCAATGTATATATATATATATATATATATATATATATATATATATATATATATATATATATATATATACATATATATATAATATATATACACACACATATATATATATATATATTAGGGCTGTCAAACGATCAATTTTTTTAATCGCGATTAATCGCATTTTGTCCATAGTTAACTCGCGATTAATCGCAAATTAATCGCAATTTTTTTTGGCACATTTTTTTCTGTTCTAAATGTACCCTAGTGTATTTTTTTCATGTTCTTAATACTTTTAACAACATAAGAAAGGGCAAATATGCTTGCATTATGAAAATGTTTATTCAACACTTCAAATCATGCAGGAAAATAAATCCAGGGTTGTCTGCTTTTGGCGAGGGGGGGCGACGGGCTCTCTGCATCTGCCGTCTGTTTGGCTTGCAAGTGGTGTCCACTGAGACTGCACGTTTTTCTTCTTCGCCTTTTTCACGCAGTGTGCTGCTTTCTGTCAGTCAGTATCACACTGATGATCGCCATGGCTCCGGTGCAGCAAAACAATAAAAAGTACGACTTGAAATTCAAACCTTCTGTCGTGATATATTCAGAGGAAAACTCGGGAGAAGCAGCCGCTAGACGTTTCTCTGTCGACCCCACGAGAGTGAGAGAAACGGAGCTTCAGCGTCTGTCCGAGGAGGACAGCAGCAGGGCCAGGCTGCCTGCTGGAGGGAGGAAGAAGGCTAGCGAGGAGCCTGAGATAAACATGCGGGGATGAGTTATCAGCAAACGGGCATGCCACGAGAGAGTGTCCCGCAAAATGATCAGGGCGATGGCGAAACAAATGTCCGCCACCGTGAGTGACAGCAGAGATGAGGAGTTTGCAGCGAGTGCTGCTTTTCAGTCCGGCGTGTTTTTAACGAACCGCCAACCCTGCTTCTTCTTCTTCTTCTGATTCCCTTTCTTATTCTATTTCTTCTGCCACCCTCTGTATCAAGACTACGGGTGCTGCCGACGGCCGTAAATCATACAATGCGCTTTTTTTTTTATATACTGAGCGTTAATCGCGCGTTAAAAAAATTAACGGCGTTAAGAGGACGTTGCGTTAACGCGTTATTAACGCGTTAACTTTGACAGCCCTAATATATATATATATATATATATATATATATATATATATATATATATATATATATATATGTACCTTTCATATATATATGTATATCTACCTTTCCTGTTTTACGAATGTCATGTTAAATACAATAATAATACTCTTATGATGTTGAGTTATGTCACTCAGTGGCTACGTTGCATTGTTGGTAATGTAGGCACCGGGTTTTGAAAAGGGGGAGGAAAGCGTGGAATAACAAAGGTGATTTCTTTGGTTCTGGAGTGCAATGTTAGACAAGCAGACTGCTTCTCTAAACCTGGTGCTTACATTACCCACAATGCAACTCAGCCAATAAGTGACATCATTTGATGCAATTTATCAGATTACATGCAGCTTCCTCTTGAGCCATAAAAGGCTTTGTACTACTCTTTTTCACATATGCAGAAGTACTCCTCAAGACCTGTGAACACAGTTTAATATGTAATGTGTAAAATTGGTGGCGGTGGTGATGGAATTACCCTTTAATGAGTGCCATCATCTTAAAGAAAATGGATTTAGTGAAACAAGACACTTTAGTATCAAGAGAACCGTGTTTGAGAGTACTTAGTTCTTGAAGCAAATTGATTGTACCTTTTGTAAAACATGAACTGATCTCAGATTTATTCATTTGTTCTAATAAAATCAAATAAAACTCAGTCTTATGCAGCCTGTTTATGTTACAAAACTGTACTGAAAAGTGTTTGACATCTTATGGACTTCTCTCTCTCTGTAGTACTACTGCTGTAAGAAGAATGGGTCTGACAGCGCCTCCATCTCTCAGCAACACTTTGCCTGCAACGCCTGCAGTGTCACCGGCCTGGACGGGTCGATCGTCACCCCACTGTCCATGTCCCCACCGGAGCCTCCTCGATCCTCAGACCCGACCAAACCCACAGGGGGGCAACGCAGTTACTGCCCCACCTGCTCGCCCTATGACTCGCCCTTCTACATCCGTACCACTGATGAGATGCGCAACGGTGGTGAGCGCATCACCTACATGCCCACATACTATGAGAACCAGGCGCTGGCGATGCCGCTGCCCGCCGTCCGAGGCTCCCTGCTGAGGGAGACCCCGCGAGGACGACCTCCCGAATTTTACACCAACACCCGAGCCATCAGCACCGAGGTGTGACCACCACAAAAACCCACCACCCACACACAGAGACGCCCCTCTTCTCACTTCTCTCTCTCTCTCACACACACCCACACACACACACACACACACACACACACACACACACACCAGCACCACCACTAACAAGACCACAACAATAATTTTGACACCTTCTGCACCTACCAGTGAGGGTCTGCTGGATAAAGGCCTGCTGGTTGTGAAGGCTGCAGTATCACATTTATTAAGGGTCTGGGGGTTTGGGGGGGGATTTAAGTGACTTTTCCGAACGACAAGCTGGTATCGCTTCCAAACATAGTTCCTCACTTTATACCCTTACTTTTTATGTTTTCATGTTCACAAAGATAGTAATTCTGTAATTGACGTAGATAAAAGTATAGCTGTAAGGTTTTTGTCCTTTTATGCTCCCACGTGAAGAGTATGGGTGTAAATTTGTAAACTGTCTGTTGACTGTTACTGTGTCTTTACATACTGAGGGCTATCTTCAATAAATTGTGATTTTCCCTTGCGACACACCACCCCAGTGACTGCCAGAAAGGCAAACAAAAATTTAATCTGATGAAGTAATAAATACAAAGCAATTGAAAAAGGGCAAAACAAAAGGGAAAAGTCCACATCCCCTCTGCAGTTTTCTGGATCTCTGGAAGCATGCTTGAGTCACAGGAAAGGTGGAGGAGTGCGAACGACTGGAGCAATCTCTATGCAAGCCGGCAAACTACTGCAGCTCTTCGTCTCCAGTCATCTCCTTTCAGCGGCTGTCTCATCTGGAGGAATACTGTAAGCACGATACACACACAGTGAGATGTCCCGAGGCTGCAAATGTAGATAAACATGCAAGCATTTAAAACAGGATCGTGGATGCAGTAGTTCAAAGCCTCTTGGGTTGCCCCTGCTTACTTCCTGAGGTGTAAACCTGTGAACGGGCAAGGACGCCTAAGCCCTTGAACTTGGAATGAATGAAAGAGGGAATTTGTCTTTTGACAGTGATGCAAAAAGTTTAAAATGTAAATAATAACCAGAAAGCAATGATTGCATCTCTTGGTCCCACTGTGTTCTTGACGTAAAGAGATGCACCCTGGGATTTGAACATGATGTATTTTGAACGAGGGAGTGTGATTTACTAGTTTGTGCTATTTTGTCGACACACTCCTCCTATACTCCTGTACTACTCTCATGTTGGATCTTTAAAATGCAAATAACCATGTCATTTATTTTAAAGTTGTTTTTCATATTGTGGGAAAGTCAAGAGTGCATATTTATGTGACTGAAAACTGTTTCACAGAGCCCATTTTCTTACATGCTTGCCACTCACAATAATACTTCCTGTGATATGTATCGTTATGTTTCTGTACAGCGGGATTCTGGAGAATATCGGCTAACTCAGCAAGATTTTTGGACAGGCTATTGTCGCTGTTATCACTCAAGCATTAAGCAAAGAGGCATTTGCCAACCTCTTAGCACATATAATTAGAATCCATTGATCAGCTGCTACGTCATTTACTTTTTAATGCATTTCTCATTAACGGTACACAGTTTGAGCTCTCAAGAGCATTCTACACCTGAATCGTGGGTTTTTCTCTGGATTAACTTGAAAGGCCAAAAAGATGTACACAAGACTGGTAAAATGACATTTCGTCATCTAAGTTTGACAGATTTGACTTTTTGGAAAACTGGTGAAATCTGTCCAGAAAAGTGCAAGCTGGAATCTCTGAAGGGGTTCAGTGGAATACAACCAGTGTTTCTTCATGTTCTTTTTCCATTCCACAGATAAGAATCCATTGTCACTGTTTATTTGGGTATTGTATTAACTATATATTTTACTACTTACTTAACTATCTATCTTTCAAAACAGTAAAAAAAAAAGAAAAGAAAAAAAAGAAGCTTTTTAGAAATGTAGAAAAAACAGATGTCGTACCTGACAAATACAGAAACAGAAAGTAATATTTGACAGTGTTAACTTTTGACAATTAAACATTTGTAATGGCTTGAAATGGCTCTTTGTGTGATAATTGACAGGACTCCACATACACATGCACGCACACACACACACACACACACGCACACACACACGCACGCACACGTTATGCCTTTAATTTGAAATACTTCCCACAGATAACTGTCCTCATATTTATTTCAGTTTGATCAGAATTCAGAGTTCAGAAAGCATACCATGCTCATGAATTCTGGAGACAGCATGAACTTTGATCCATGGCTAATGATTGTCATGTGGCAAACAACCACTACCATGTGCTGAAATGTATTTTTTCAGAACAAAGCATTCATTTATCTGTCAGAATCCCCCTTTCGGTAAAACATGACCCTTGATAGCTTTCATAAGTTGAGATACTTTCACAATTTGATTATCCTTTATAGAGCAAAATAAAACTTAATCTTCATATGGTTGAAAAACTGAATGTATGTGTGCATAACTACACACCGATAATGCAAATCTCAACTAGTAAAAATGCCAAATTCCTAAACAGAAATTATTGTCCAGTGGTTGAGAAAATGCGAGCTACTAAATTTGCAGGTCTACCGCGCATGCGTGACTTTAACTCTAACATTCCAAACCGGAAGGCGTGTCACTAAACTCCCGAGTGATTCATCTGATTAAACATATACGATCTTCGTTGCAACTCTTCTGACAGCTAGCGAGCAACTCCACAACGGTCTAAACAAGTAAGTTGACAGCTCTTTTATCAACATTCATGAGCATTTCAGAATAATGTTTACACTCGTTGAGAAGAGAAATGTGCCTTTCCTTCTTCGCTCCTGTCATTTTGCTCCGGAGCCGGGCGGGGTGTTGCTGAGAGAGGTCGCCCCTTCAAATAGTGGTCCAACTGTTTTGGACTTCGAGCTGGTTAGCGTTAGCCAAACTTAGCCTTAGTTAGCTCACAGCACTAGCCTGACACACATAGGTACTTCCTGTTTAGCCTGCACTCATCTGTTCCGACAGCTAGCCACCTGGTCTGCGGGTGTTGCTTGTGACTATTAATGTTGTTATAACCGCAGTGAAGAAAATGCTGTGGTGACGGATAAGTAGTTTCGCCGTTAGCTAATTTGGTCATGCCTGTCTTTCTCTCTGTGTTGTTGGCATTAGCTAGCTGATGGAAGAGGAGACTAGCCGCTCTACGAGTCTGCTGTTTATGTGTTTCTGTAAAAAAAAAAGCCCTTTCAGACATAACACCTGGCTAATTTTATTTAACCTACTAAATGACGGCTAAACAGCTGGTTAAAGAGAGGCTGCCATACTAAGCTAGCCTGCTGCTGATGCTGTTAAGACTGTAATGTGTCTCCATCCAGGCCTGCAGACACCAGTGAGAGCAGCAATGACTGTTTACTGCAGTGATTAATGTGAAGATCGAACCTAACAGAGAATAGAGCATTAATGTATTGAGAGTGTTGGATCACTAAGGCATTATCACAAGCACTATCAACTGTCTCCTCTGCTAAAAATCAGATCATCAATATCTGAGGTAATGAAGCCATCAGGTGTCTTTTTGAAGCTGAGCATTAGTGTCTTCTGTTGGATATATTCCACCCTATCAAGTTTAATATGACTGCAGCTGACTTACATCTGTGTGGTAGAAAATGTACCCATACCTCAGTCATATCACTGCGGTCATGGTGTCACAGCATTTGTTTCACTGTCTGTGGATCAGCTCCTGGATCTTTCTCTGGATAACATCACTGCAGTCAGTGTTTTTGCTTCCAACCTGAAGGAGAAACTTCTGACTTCAAATTCATGAACTGTGACTGAAGCGGTGACATTAAAAATATATATGTATATATCTGTGTTTTTGACCTTAAAATGGCTAATGTCTGACAGTGATTTGGGGTTAAAGACAGGCTATAATCTGATATGAAGCACAGTGGGATCACTGGTATACTGTGAGAAAAGTGAATCCGAATAATTCCTGTTTTGAGCCTTTCATATCTGAAGATATTCTGCAGTTTTATTTTAATGGAAACTTAACATCTTTTAGTTTTTGGGCTGTTAGACTTTTCAAGACTGTGAGAAACTGGAATGAATATCTGTCACTTTTTTTGACAGATTGTGTAGACATATGACTAATGGTTAATAAGGTGAAATGCAGTCCTAAACTGATGCTGTGTAAAACGACATGGAGAAATACTGATGGCTGGCAGTAGATTTTGGCTGTTTGAATGAACAGGAATACACAGGCGTCTGATGTAGGCCAGGCTTTGGTATTGGCATGAAACCAAAGTGGCCTTTTGTTGTGTGTCTTGACGGAGAGGTGTTTCTGTGTCATGAAGGAGCTACTTTAATAATAGGTAGGATACACAGCCAGCCAGAAAACCAACAAGTATATCAGGATGAATAAGCTTACATTTCACATGGATTCATCAGATTTACAGCAAGGAATAGTTTATAGTCTTGTATGTCTGTTTTTGCTGTGTTGTACAGTTTGTTAAACAGGCTGTCGCAACAGTGTACTTTCTTAACTGTGGCAGTCACACATTTGAATCTGCTGTTCTATAACCAGACAAAAACAGATGAGACCAGATTTGACTATGAAAATAACTCAGATGGCTTTAGCATCAGACCTGATGTGAAGTGACCCGGTGACGTCTGACAGCACACGCTCTGTTCTCTTCACAGAAAAGTCTCAGAACAGGTTTCAGTTGGGGCTACAAAAGAGGCAGAACTGTAACCAGCTCCATTTACGCTAGTAATGTTGAGAAAAAGGCCTGCAACTAACAAATATTTCATCACTGATTAATTTCTTTAAATTACTCCTTTTATCCAACAAACAGTCCAAAATAAAATGACAGAAAAAGCAGCCAATCTGAACATTTCAGAAGCTGGAATACAGCACATTTTTGTCATTCTTGCTTGAAAAATGTCAAACTGCTAACTGATAGCCAACATTTTTGGCAGCAAATTTTCTTTAAACTAGACGTTGCTGTTCCAAGAACATTATCACATACAGAGAAATGAACTCCCAACCCTGATGTAGCTAATGTCACAACCTAATCCCAGTATACTCAATCATCCAGACACCAAAGACACCATTAAGAAATTGCCACTAATTAGCCTGTTTTGTAAACTGTGATTTGATTGCCTCACAGTAAGACACGGTGTACAGTGGCAAGCAGAAAATAAACGATAGTTGTCTAGTTGATAATGTTTTAAAGAGTTGGTCAAATGAGACCAGGCCTAACCTTAACAGTGTTATTACAATTTATACTCATTGAACAGGTTTTCCATGCTGCAATGACTGGTCTGTTCAGTGTGTGAATAAGATGCAAGAAAGATGCAGTTAGCAGGTTGGGCAGCCTTAGCTGTGTTCCTTACAGGAAGGCCAGTCATGTCATAAATAGTGCTGCAGCTATCGATTATAGTTATTGTCATTAATCAGTTGATTATTTTCACATTAATCTGTTTAGTGTTCAGACATTAAAATATTAAGACATTCTGTACAATGCTTGTCACAATTTTCCAGAGCCCAATGTGACTAAAACCTAAAAACTCATCATTTACCATCATAAATGACAAGGAAAAGCAGCCTAATCTTACATTTGAGAACCTGGAACCAGAAAAGGTTTTACACTTTTGCTTGAAAGATGTCATGAATGATGAAGTGATCATAAAAATAACTTGCATCACATTTTTCACAAATAATTGGTTGTTTGTTTAGTCTTTCAAATGCTCATGACAATTTCCCAGAACCCAAAGTGATGTCTTCAAATTACTTTGTTTGTCCAACCAATACTCAAAAACCCCTTCATTTACAGTCATAACTGACAAAGAAAAGGTGCAAATCCTTGTATTTGGTGTAACCAACAAGTGTTGGTTACACCAAATTAATTGATTATTGAAATAGTTGACAACTTAAATCTTTTGATCTACAAATCAATGAATCAGCTGATTGCAGCTCGTGTCATAAAGCAGATGGAGTTAGACTGAGGTACAAATAAGACATCTAGCCATCATTGTCTGCTCCCAGAGAGAAGACACTGAGCCGGATGCCATTGCTTATCAGTTGCTGAAGAATCAGTGGTCCAAAAGGAAACACTGCTGAAACATCATCGTTTTTTGTATGGAGTTTTTATTAATGCCTCTTGTACAGCATAAACAAATTAAATCAAACACAAGATGATAGACTTTGGGTTGTTTCAACTTATTACGATTACTGCTCTGACTCCTATGACAGGATTATTGTATTAATGTGTGTCTGTTGACATTGTTGTAACAGCAGCGCACACCCTCACAGACGTAATGCATCTGGTAAACCCGGTGCCTGTGGGTGTTGTTCAGCCTGTCTACACCGCTGGGCACTCAGAGTTTCCATACAGGCAGTGGTTGGGTAGCAAGGATTGCTGCTGGGATTGTACTGGAGGGGCAGGCCGTTAATGACTGGGTGCAAAATTGCTGTTGTAGCTACAGTTTGAGTTACTGTCAGAGAGGAAGTGACTGTCAGGCCACATAAGGGAAGCAAGATTAGACGTTAGAGAGGTTCGACACAGTGTAATTCCAATAAATATTGTTATTTATATGTAATAACTGGGTTTGAAATGAACAAATGGCAACCCACAGATGTCACAAAAATTAGTTTTTTGATGGAGTCACTTATTTTTTTTATTGTGACAGAATGCCTTAGCTAATGTCTGTTTGTTTATTTCTTATTTTGTATTGCGGGTAGAAAACACACTTTATCACATGCAGTTTAAGTTCACCTTTTTCTTACATAAAATACTATTTGATAATGAAATCTCTTTGTGTGTAAGAGGGAGATTATGGGATGTTCTGTACTTGCAGAGTCAACATTAAGTAATTATAATTAATAGCTAGTTAGATATGGCTGCAGTGTGTTTACCAAATACTTTACCCAACTTGCCCTGTTGTTTTTGCTTTTCTGCTTCACGCAGCTCTGTGTAATTGAATAAGTGTGATTTAAGCACATGACGTTGTTGCTTTCTTTCCTGTATGTCTGTGTGCGTTTGCAAGCGTTTAGTGTGTATGAATGCCTTTTGTATGCATGTAATCAAGTCACTGTGTATCTGAATGAATGAGCCTGTCATGCATTTGATCAAATGTTTTGTCTATTAATGTCAGCAATTGTGAAAAATCTCCTATCTCATGTGATGTCTTCAAGTCTCTTGTTTTTGTCTGACCAACAATCCAAAACACACAGAGATTCAGTTCACAGTCATAAAAACGGAGAAAAAGAACACAATTTTGCTAAAAAAAACCCTGAAATAAATGTATCATCGATTAACTATAATTATACTATCTAGTTTTCTCTCATTCATTTTTATCTCTGGCTCTGCACATTTATATACATTAGTGGGATATGCCTGCCAGGCTTTACTTAATTCTTACTGATCACTGGCTTGTATACAGAACCTTTATGTCTTTAATTGAACAGTACTTAAAAGCGGTTACCAAAAGATCTCTTAATTATATGTATGTTGTTTTATCTATCAAAGCTTGCTTACAGCCAGGCTTTAGCTTGCTTTGCTTAAGGACCTGTTTGTCTCTAGTGTAGTCCCGCTCATCAGCAGCCAACGGGATGTAACATGCAGAGACAACTGGCTGATACAGATGTGCAGACATACTTTGTCAGGCTTGTCTTTTGTTGCTGTGCTTGTAATCATACAACTACAGAAAGCTAATGTAATTGCTAGCTGAGTTGAATGTGGTCACAGAAAACAAGAACAATCACAAAGCATTTATGAGTGTTCACAGATAATGCTTGGGAAGTAGATACAAGATGCCCGTAAATGACAAAATGGTAGATGTAACAACGTCAATTGAACTTCTGGTAGAAGATGCAGAATTCTAGACATTGCATTTTTTTGATGTTCAAAGTTCGGTATCAAAATCATGATGAAGATAGAACCAAAAATTCAGCTTCCAGCTTTGGTGAGTCAGACACTGTGACACACTGGCAGAGTGATCTGAAAGACACTAATCACACCCTAGGCGCTGAAAACGATTTGAGGAATTGCACAACATCAGATGGCGGTCATGTTTACAAATTGTGGTATCATTAACTCAAAGATGATGGAATGCTTAGAATGACTTCAACCAGGATTCACAACCATAAAATGTGACCTATAAGTACTGTCTGGCATGACTTTGCCATGTCAGAGTACAGAATGGATTTCTAGTAGTCTGGCATTGTCTTGAACAGTAAAAACATTGCACACTACAGTACTTTAACTGTTACCTAATTTGTTTATTAGTTGAAAAAAAATTGCTTCTCTGTGAGGAAAATGGTTCTAGGGTGGCACTAACACTTTTCTGGTCTAAAACAAAGAACCGCTTACATCAGCGGCTGGGGGCGTTGTGATCATGGGCCAATTAAAACTGCTTATGACCGCCATTTTTAAAAAAGAGACATAGTACCATGTGCTCTGTCTTATCCATGGGAGGATAAACAAAAGATTTCAACTATTTTTACTAATCGAAACAGCATTGGTCTGACTATAAGAGTATATTTATGAATGTTAAATATTTGTAGTTATGTTTGCTAAAATGCTGAATGAAAACACCTTATGAAACACCTAATTCAACGCAAACCCATTTGTTGTGCATACAGGCTGCTGTCCTACAGAGCTGGACGAACACAAAAGGGAAGGGGAGAGTATAACCCTGGTCTCCCCAGCCAACTCTGAGTGAACCAGCCAGCCATGGATGACACCTCCTCACTTGGAAAAGTCAGCAGCTCTACAGAGTCGGTGGCCACCGTCACCAGTGAGGAGTTTGTTCTGGTTCAGTCCAGTGCTGCCGGATCACCGCAAGGCTCTGGGGGCAAACCAAGACTCAAGGTCAGCCTCACCCATCACCCCCCTATTAATTCAACTAATGTAATACTGTCTTTAGCTAGAGCTAGTGTGGCAGATTAGATCATAAATGGATGTGTTTGTGCCTGGATTTTGTTGTGTAATTTCAACTCAGGAACGTGTCACGACTGCAAATGGAAACAAGGTGATAGACTCAGTCCAAGAAGCTCCACTCTGTCTGTCTTTATGTATCCTTATCTTCATCCTGTTTCGTCTCTCCTTGTCCTCATCCGTCATTGCTCTCTCTTTTCCTCTCTCCCTCAGATGTCTTGGAATGGGAGTGAGCAGCTAGAGAAAGCTATGGAGGAGGTGTTGGACGATGATGATGAGGTGAAGGTGGAGAAGAGCAGTGTGGAAAAGATGGAGAAGCACAGCGACCCAGAGACCCGAGTCCTGAAACCCGGACCTGTTGGTAAAAACTCCTGTTTTTGATCCATTTATAGTCATTGTGTCCATGTGTAGGTAGTAACGATCTGTCTGTCTCTTCCAGTTAGCAAAATTGGTCATAGTAGTCATACTACTTGGCAGGACACACATTGCAGCTTAACATTTCTCAAATGTTATTGGATTTAGCTAGTCAAACCAGAATGCACCGGTGTCTCTGTCAGCATAATAGTTTGTCATATTTCAGTGAGCCTTGACAATCACAACAAATGATATACTTGATGGACCAGTTCAGCCAAAGTAAAGGCTCGTGCCATAATGGAAAACAAACACTGCAAATAAAAGTGCATTTTTTTCAAGGCAAGGCTTTTATCTGAACTGTGACGTTGGCTTAGCTGCTTTGTATATCAGCAAGGACAGGTTAGTCCCGACAGCTCAACAAACATCAGTGCAAAAACAACACGCTAACATTGGTCGATAAACTGTGGCTCTGTTAAGCTCAGTGGTATGGTTACAACTAACAGGTTCAAATTATAGGTTTGTGGGGCCCCTGGTTTAATGTACTGGTCTTGCTTTTAAAATGTAAAATATCTTGACAAAGCCCACTCTTTCAGCTACCGCCCTTTAAAAACTACTCAAGTGTAGTGCAGAGGAGGATGTGTGTGTGCGACACTTACCTTTCCAGTAAGTCTTCTCACTTTCAGGTAAAATGAAACATGAAATGAATAGAAGTGAAGCCATGTGTCAAAGAGGAAGGAAGCATTTTCTTGTCTCTCGCTCTGCAGATCTTCAGTGGATTTGACTATATTGTTAATAATAGAGTCTGTAGTGAAACAGACTGCGAGAAATCAAGGTGTGTCAAAACTTTTGTATAGCAGCCATACATTTTTAAAATTCAACACTGAATGTTTTATATCAGGTGTGCATGTCTTTTTTTATTAACTGTCAGTTGCTTAATTTTTCTCATCTTCAGTGATGCTATTGTTTTGTGCTGCGTTATGCTGAGTGAACTTACAGGAAATGGTTAGAATTAGCACCAGTCAGCAGTGAGTGTCCAGCTGCAGCTCTCATTGTTGTACTTCCTGTTAGCAAAGTGTGAAAGTACATGGTCAAAGGTCATTACAGAGAAGACCCTGCAACTTCCTGTGTGGTTCTTTCTCACCTTCTGCTTATCTTTGCTCCTCCTCCGTTGTGTTCACATATGTTTCTCTCTCCTCTTAAATTCAGTATTAGTAGTAAATTCATTCAATTCGGCTGTTGTAGAGATGTTAGACTACAAGATGTGAAAATTCAAGAAATGTTAAGTTCTTCAGTTGTCTGTCCACAGACTCAATTCCAACACCATCCAGTCCAACAGTTCTGGAGGAAGACAGCGTCCAGTTCAACAAGCTGTCCTACCTGGGCTGCACCTGGGTCAAAGCCCCCCGCAATGAGGCAGAGGCACAGAAGGCCATGGCCACCCTGCGGGCTGAGAGTGCGATCCCCATCCCGATCACCCTGCATGTTCCCTGTGGACCAGATGGATCTGTCAGGTCAGCCACACAGTGACACAGGAAGGGTTGCCTATTGTAACGCAGTAGTCGTGGATTGATGCATGTTTTGAAACTAATGAAACAGAAACCAGTGATATTGTAACTGTGTTAGAGGCACATAAAAAGGTAAGACTCATACTACATCACTAATTGTTTGGTCCAGGCAGCTGTATATAGAAACTTGGAGATCAACTAAGACAATATCATCCTAAGAGATATGCTTGTTAAATATACACGTCACATCTGATGCCTGTTAGCAACAAGTTAATTTATAGATGAAGTCAAGATTGCCTTAGTTGAGCAACTTTTCAACAGTCCTGAGTCATAACATGTTACAATGAAATGTTTAGACACACCAGAGGAAATGAGACATGGCTTTTTTCAGAGCATGCAGAAAATGTTAACATTTTCATGACGTGGATGCCTTACCTCCTATCAGCTTGGCTGGACGTAAAGTTTAATTTAATCTATAGAAATAGACTAGTAAGCTATGTAACTTATTTTAAGGTCCAAAATGTAAGATGATTGCTCTATATAGAAATAGGCGTTCTAGAAAATGAATTTAACATGATAATATATTTAAGTATTAAATATTGGCTTAAAAGATACTAATTCTGATTTTAAGTCTGGAACAAAAGAATAATTTTGACATATAAAATAATGTCTCACTGCAGGATTGTGGACCAGGCCTCAGGTACAGAAATCGCCTCATTTCCCATCTACAAGGTGCTGTTCTGTGCTCGTGGACAGGAGGGTTCGGTTGAAAGTGACTGCTTCTCCTTCACCGAGAGTTACCGGAGCTCCGAAGACTTCCAGATTCATGTCTTCTCCTGTCACATCAAGGAGGCCGTGAGTTACATCCATTCTGCACATTACAGTATCACAAACTGCAGCTCAACATGGTTTTCCCACTAGATCTAAACTGCGTGGACCATAACCCCACAAGATGTGAATTTTAAGACTTTCTGTTCTGCATTTATGTTAAAACATGGCAAATAATAAATATATGCACGTTATTTCTTGTACTGGGAAAAAAAAACAGAAAACAAAAGATGTAGTTTGATGACCTCATGAAGTAGCGTGTGATCATGGGAGTGGTTGTCTTCATGTTACACTACTACCATTACCGATGAATATGACAACTTTCTTCCAGGTAACCAAATGAACTGACTGTTACATTAAATGAAATCACAGATTTCTCTGGGTTTGAAAAATGTTGGAAATATTAATGGACGATGGAAGTACACAATTAACCGAAATATGCAACAAAAGTCGAGTTGTTTAAAGACATTTTATTGTAGAAGTGTATATATTATATCTTTAAGAGAGCTGTTTGGAGCAGAAAGTACTGTAGTTAGTACTGACACTGGTACACCAGCCGAGGGCACTGTTGTCTTCTATTGTATTTTCTTAATAATCTCTATTCTAATCTTGGGTTTATTATTCTAGTTTTATTTCCATGTTCCAGCCATTTATATTTTGTGTATATTGTTTCTATTTATCTTTCTAGCTTGATCTTAAATAAGTCTATTCATTTTATTAATTTCTCCATCCAACCTCCAGATTACATTGCATTACATTCTATTACATTTATATAACATTTTCTTAGCTGACACTTTTATCCAAAGTGGCCGACAGTAAGTGCATTCATTGATGAGGACACAGCCCAAGACTTCAAGAGTCCTACAACCAAATTTTTCCGAGCTGTTCTCTTTATGTCCGTAAAGCTCCTGTTTTTCTTTCCCTTTTCCATCCAGGTCAGTCGTATCCTGTACAGTTTCTCCACAGCCTTCAGGCGTTCTTCACGGCCGGCAGACATCAGGGACATGGCACTGTCCAGTCCGCCTGACAGCGACCTTTACACTTTCACAGTCACACTTGAAATCAAAGAGGACGATGGCAAGGGCAACTACAGGTACTTTGTGCACATGTACAAACACATGCAGATACACACACTTTAGTTAAATAATACACGAGTGTCTGAGTGCAATGGGTCTATACATTTACAAGAAGAATGTTACCTTCATATCTTTGATACTGCTGTGTGTGTTCCTTATCAGCCCAGGACTGTTCGTATGACAGATAAGTCAGTAGTTGGAGAGCTTTATGTGCTGCCACAGTACTGTTTTAATTTCACAGTTAATGTTCATCCATAAACAGCATAAAGCTTATCAACACAGTAAGACGATTTTTCCAATCTCCCAAGCCATCATATTTTGAATGCTTTGAGAATGGTTTTCTGTTCTCCTTTTGAAAAAAAAGTGGCACAATAGCTGTTCTAAAAGCATGTCACCTTTAAAACACTCAGAAGACTTATGAGAAGGTTCGTCATTTTAACTTGGTTTCTTTAGCAAAGAAATTGACTCTATGACAGAGAGAGCAGTAGCATAAAACAAATTCAAACGTTCAAAATACCATTAAAATACATAAAAGTCAGATTAAAAATGGAATCAAATCCCTCTGATTATGTGTAATAACCCTTCCTCTCTCCTCTTCCTCTCCTCAGTCCAGTGCCTAAGGACAGAGATAAGTTCTACTTCAAGCTGCGACAGAGCATTCAGAAGAAGGTTGTGGTTTCAGTTCAGCAAATGTGCAACAAGGAGCTTGGCATTGAGAGGTGAAGATCACTGTAAATAAAATGATTATGCATATTATGCATTATACAAGGTCCTAGTAACCCTCTTCTTGGGCTTGGGATTGCAATGAGGTCTTATACTGCATTTATTCCTTATAAGATTATCTACCGTGTAGTTTAAGTTCATTCAGCTAGTCTTGGAGTTGGCTTTCAAAAGTAAAGAATTTCTGCATTTCTATTCTCCCTTCCGCTTATGCTTTATTTTTTTCGGGGTTTGATTTTCTCCATGATTTGCTTCACCTGATATACTTTGAAAAGACGCTTGCCTTTTCCACTGCCTTGGTGCTGCACTACCAGAGTTTGGAAGGCAGATGTCTCCCCAGGACAATTGAGTTGAGCTAAAGGAGGTAATGATGTTGAGCTCAAAAACGCAGCTCTAAACATGCTGGGTATGCACACAGCAGACAGAATCTATTGCTATAAACTGCATTATGGTAAATTATACAATGCCTTTCTAGACAGTGCACAAACTAAGTGGTAAAAATACTGCACAGAAAGCAATAACAACAAAAAAGCCACCCTTCTACAGCATAATATAAATAACACCCCAAAAGAGGAAAACTGGTGTACTTAAATCACTTCCGACTTCCTGCCGTCTCTCGCATTTTTATATTTTAATATGCTTGAGCAGCAAGGCAGCACCAAAGAACTAGGTCATCATCATCACTCCCCCTCTTCTTCTTCCCTCCCTCCCCTCCCATTGAGAGACAGATACCTGCCCTCTCCTTTATTTTAAGTGTGGGTGGAAACTTCTGTTGTGCTCAGAACTGAGCCTGTCTAATGTGTTCAGTCCATGTTTGACAACACTTAAATTAACTGACATAACTTTTTAGTAATTGCCACAGACTTAATGGTGAATTTTTTTTTTTAAATATGGTTTAACATTATGAGTTCTGTGGATGCAGCTCATTATGTTTTGTTATAATTCAGCTTATTTGCTTATTTTGCAGCTAAATGATGCCTTGTTTTGAGCTAAAAAAGGTATTTAACCTTGTTTTGTTCACACTTTTAAATCCTGTGAAGATGCCTCTTTTGCAAGACACTTGACGCATACCTTTTTGAACTCAGTGTGAGCCATCCTGGATTAGTGCCAGGTTAATTGTAAATGTGCTCTTATATAAACTGAGAGACCTGTGCTGACCACTAGGTGGCACCTCCAACCTAAAGCTGAGAGGAATTTACAAAAACTAGTGATTATTTTTTCTTCATCTGATGAACTGGAAACAACACAAGCCACATTGCTTTAGTATACTGTAGATTGGATGGAGGATTTATGGACTAGCTGTTGATGGAACAGACAGCTTTAGCCACCTTAGAATTCATTTATTTTTTGTATATTATTATTTGTCATTAACTTATATTTAAATCAGACCAATGTGACAAACTGGCTCTTGAAGTGTTAGAGTGTCAGCCTAATGCTCTGAAAAATTATGAGGCAAAAAAAGAACATTATTTATGAGACTAATCTGGCAATTTGAGTTGTTTCCATATTCCAGATTCCTTTTCTTCCCAACTCATTTGACTCACTCTGCTGGTGAATGCAGACTGTAACACTGCAGTGGAATTAGTGATTATCGATTTGTTGTTTCACCTCCTGTGTGTTGTATTTCTTCTAGGTGTTTTGGGATGCTGCTGAGTCCAGGACAGAAAGTCTGCAACAGCGACATGCATCTACTAGACATGGTGAGCAGAACACACCCTAGCCTCATCAAATAACATAGCTGCCTTTTGGTTTTGTTTTTTTATTAAGACTGATTTAGCATATCTAGAGTTAACAGAACTGCAGCTTAATAATGTATACTCCCACCTATAATTGGCACAAGTATTGTACTTTATCCTTGTTTATCTCAATTTTCCTTTCCCACTTTATATAAGGAAACTGATTTTGCATACTTGTTCAACATGTTCCATCTGTATTTATATTCAATGTTCAAAATTTTACACAAACCAAGAAGTATTGCAGTTTACTTAAAAAACAAGATTTTTACAGTATATAAGCAGTACATTGACACCTACACAGGAGTCGATGGGAAAGAGCTCAGATGGGAAGGCCTATGTGATCACAGGAACATGGAACCCCAACCTGGCAGCCTTCCAACTGCTGAATGAAGACACACCTAAAGGTGAGGCCAGTTATTGTCCCCCAAACTGCTAACAGTCACACAGGTTCCAGTTTTATCTATAGTCAAAGTCGTGTTGAAAAAAAGTCTGCATCTGCATACCAAGGTAGGCTCTCAACTTGATAGTTTTAATGCTTAAAAATGAAGTTGCATAAAAACATGTTGGTAAAAGGTTTTGATGCTGAGTTAAACTTTAGTTCTATACTAATTCTCTTAACCTGACGCATCAGATGGTTAGCTACACAGAACCATGTAGGAAGGCATAGCTAGAGAGTGAAAAGGGTAGGCAGGGATTTGACTTGGCAGGTAATTTGAAGAACCAGTCTGATCAGCAGTAGGAGAATGCCAACACCTGCACAGGTAGTGGGTAAATCAATTCTTACCGAAATCAGTCAGGAAATACATATTTTTCATTGAAAAAAGCCTTCAGTACTGTACTTTACTCTTCTTTCAATGAAATAAACTCTCCAGTTCTGATATAACTGATACTAACAACATATGTGTTTACCTCATGATGAGACTCAAGTGTTGTTTATAAAACAAACAGTCGCTTCTCTAGAGGTCATCACACCTAATCCATGCGTGTAGCTGCAAGTAGTTCCTCGAAGGAAGCAAACCGCGTGTTGATGGATGTAGATCAGATAATTACATGATCTTGCGAGTCCAGCTGCTTTGCGAGTTAATAATTCTAGTGCACACAACAGCAGTTTGTTCCCTGCCATTAAAATGTTGTTTTCTGAGTAAGTGCATATTTTGGCTGCATTTATGATGTGTGTTAAACAGAGCCCACCCACCAGTGCCTGGTTACTGGTTGTTCACACACATATGATTATGTCCATACATTATTGTCATATATGCGATGTGGGACTGCACAAGGCTCAAGGTCACGTCTGGGAATTCTGCAGTGCTTGCACTGGAGGTTGAATGTGATAATTGCCTTCATCGATTCTCCATCATAACATACGCTCATACCTGGCCCTGCGACCCATTGTTTGTCAAAGCTCTGCATGTTTTCATGCATTGCAACATGAACAAATCATGTCAGCCAACAAAGCTGTGGTCCATGTTTGTGAGATACATAATTAAAAGCAGTGTTTTGATGAAATAATATTTATGCAGTTTATTTTGCAGTCCTGTCCTGGTGTTCTTGCAGTTATGCAGATCTCATAGTCTTTGTTCCTCTTATTGGTTCTCTTTTTATTTTCATGATGATGCTCGTCATAACACAGTTGATAAAACAGGCCATGATGGAAACAACCACAGAACTTACAGGGTTTCAGGATGGCCCCTTTTTTGCCCATTTGTGCTCACTGTATGTTCTATTGGATGAAAAACATTGTGGACATTTAATGTATATTATTCATTAGACAAAGAGGGAAGCTTTATTCATTTGGTCATAATTTGATGACTGTTAACATCTAGAATGCACAATGAATAAAGTATGCATGAAGAACACATAAAACATCCCCAAAATATCAAAAACAAACAGAAAAGGTACTATTTTAATTGCTGCTTGAAATGTATGTGTGTGTTCAAAAATCTGAGTGTCCTTGTATAAGCTTATTTGAGTTGAAGTGTTGAGACCAGTGTCGTCTTTTTGAAAGGGAAACATTTACATGTGTTCAGATCGGAGCCCAAATAGTCTATCCAGGCTTCAGGCTGAGAGCTTGCCACACCAAATCCTTTACAGCTAACAAATTGGACTACTTGGCAACTTGTTGACCTGAAGGCTCTGAGAGTTTGACTTGAAGGTGGATGGCAGAGCTGTCAAAGCTGTCTACCTTGTGGGAGGCAGTATAGAGTTTGACTAGCTAGCTAGCACACACACACACACACACACACACACACACACACACACACAAACACACACACACACACACACACACACACACACACACACACACACACACACACACAAACACACACACACACACACACACACACACACACACACACACACACACACACACACACACACACACACACACACACAACCACCACACACACACACACTTACACATACACTTACACACACACTTTCACGTGAATCCACCCACATCCTTACCGGCAGACACAAGTCAGAAGTGATCAGAAGGAGTTGATACATTGTCAAATTACACTTCCTGTTGAATTAATTACAAAAGAAAAATGTCGGTTCATGCCAGTACTTGAAAGTGGCTTATTCTAGTATATTACCATGCATTTTGTTGTGATGTTGGTGGTGACTTTCAAAGCAGAAGTTATGAAACAGTTGACGTCCCTCTGGGTTCACTGCTCAGGGTCAAAATTCTTGTTGAGCAGTTTCTCGCTGAGCAATTTATTTTGTTAATGGATCAATGATTAAATCATTCAAGCTCTGGGGATAAAAACTGGCAGCAAAAACATATTGATTTTCTAAATAGTCTTTTTTTCACTGCTGTCCAAAATGACCTTGGTTAATCTTCCTTTTTGCAATCTGTACACAAGTTAATCTACCATTCCCAAACTTATTTTTTACTGGTTGTAAGGAACTAGTGGTTGCAATTGAGTCTTAATATGACTTGTAGCCACTGTAAACACATTTAACCAACCCTCGGGGAGCCTGAAGCGTCATAAGATATCTCTCTTTTCTCAGTAAAGAGAAATCTATCTCAGCGTCAGTGTTAAACTTCACACAAGTCCTATTTTCCCCCAAATGTTTTTTTTTAACCAGGAGAAACCAGGACATTTTCATAATTTCAATCTATATTAAGATGCTTTTTGTTCATCTCGACTTCATAATTGGACTGTCCCAAGAAGCACTAAGTGATTGTTTGGTTTGAGGCTCACATATCTTGTTATTTTTTTTGTGTTAAACCAAAACCTCCTCTGTACTATGAAATAAATGTGTAGACTTTAGTTGGAAAGTCCCTATCCACCAGGGGGTGTGGCATGCCCACAGGATACATGGTGTGCATGCCCTACCTCCCAGTAGAAACACAGAAGATGAAAAGCAAAGATCTCTTCAGCCTACTTTATATCAATTTGAATTTTCTAAATTAATTAATTAATTAAATTAAAGTTAGATTATTATATTAACTTTCAAAAGAAAAAAACAGCCATCATAAGAAACATTTTTTTGTCATTTTCTAACAGAGAGGTTAGTGCAGATTTTCTAATGTGGCCGTAAGACCTTCGGAGAGCTCTCAGTAAGAATGCCTTTGGCTAGTGGACAATTCTTAGCCTGGTTATACTTTGAATACTCTGAAAGCTGCACAGCCTCTAGATCTGTTTATCATATTTATCAAACACTGTAATGAAACCTTAAATGGTATAGACAATAAATAAATCGGCTTCACTGACTAAAATATCTTTCAATTATTTTAATTGAAAGGGGTCTTGCATAATAGTACCTCCACAATAACCTTGCTTGTGTTCTTGTTCTGCTTTTTTCTCTCTGGTTTGCTCCAGATAAGCAGGTCTACGTGACAGTGGCTGTGGACCTGGTGGTCACTGAGGTGCTTGAGCCAGTTCGCTTCCTGCTGGAAACTCTGGTCAGGGTATATCCATCAAATGAACGCTTCTGGTACTTCAGCCGCAAGACCTTCAGTGAGACCTTCTACCTCAAACTCAGACAGGTATCTCTACTGCAATAGAACCTGCACCCATTTTCATACTTAGCATATACTTACATGTGTGGTTTAAATCTCTCTCTCTTTAAACTACAGTCTGACTGCTTGGCTGACTAACTATGAATTGAATAAGAGATTTGTGGGCTTCTAGTTTATAATTTGTCCATTTTCTGATTGTCAGTTGCTGGATCAGGACAGTGGTAGAATATTTTCCCTCAATTGGTATTGCCTGTTTGATTGGTAGAGTGGCACCTCACACAATAAAGATGTGATATTAATGTGTGAATAACAGGCCATCCAGAATGCAGTACAGAAACTGACCTCCACTTAATAGAAACTGTAAGGATTCCTGGATCAGTGTCATAACATTGTTGAGAACAGTCCAGTTGGCCCCAAGTTATTACTTCTAGGTATCTTATGTGTTAGTTGTTAAGTTAGGCAGGATCCAATTAGTTTGCTAATATGTGATTTGTTTCTAGACAATTTCTAATTGATTGGCTGTAAGAAAAAAAATAGGATTTATACTGAAAGATTTTACCGACTAATGATTTTACCATCCTGTTTTTATACCATGTTGGCTATCCCTGTGATATCTCTGGGTATAGTTACACCATTGTCAAACACTTTCCAGCTTATTGATCAAATTGTATTTTTATAAACTGATTGCACCTGTGATGTAAAGTACTCAGTTTGCTATATTAGTCAAAAAGACTTAACACTTTTGTTGTTTAAGCAACATCCAATTGATTCTCAATCAATTTTCTGGATAACTTCTCCAGAAAGCTTTAAATAGCACTACATTTATATTGAAATCACCATAAAAAATTGCATATTCTGTGATAGTGGATATTAAAGCCCCATCTGTATTTGGTTGGTTTACTGAACAACATCATTTTCAAAGCATTCTCTCCCACTTTCCTTATTCAAAAATAAGAACTCTGACCTCTGGCTCAGAAAACTGTCCATAATGCTTGTTCAGGGTGAGGCTACTCGAGTCAAAACAAGTTTACTGATATAGTATGAGAGCGACAAACAGCATCTTCTCAACTCAGCCAAGCTCTGCGTGAAGACTAGGGAAATGTGAAGCCAGCAGCTTACAGGATGTGTGGAGTGGAGGAGGAGGTCAGAGCAGGCAGCTTGGAGGCAGGGTGGTGTGTCACTGGCCAGTCAAATGCTGCACCCAAGAGAGCTGAAACACTTGGTCATTGCGGGATATGTGCTGAAAGATGCAAATGTCTCATCAGCTGAATTGCATTTCTCTCTTTCCATCTGTGTTTCTCTTACTTTTCCCTCCTCTGTTAGTCTGCCTGTCTCTCATTGTCAAGCCGGTGCATTGATGTTCAATATATTATTCCCTCCCACCCCAACAACACAAAATCTGTGATAAATCTCTTTGTACTGTAAAATTTAGGATATAAATTGTATGTGTTTGCACTGGTCAACATTTCACCTGTCTGTGTGCTAAACAGTTATCAGATTTATTTGCCTTGCGAGCTGATGTCAGGCAGCCGAACAATACTATGCCAATCGCAATCCACTGATGTGATGGGTTCACTCGATGGCAGCAAGTGAACTGTATCTTTCCTGAAACCTACTGTTAATGTGTAATGACAAACATCACCCTACAATGTTCACCTATTTTGAGTTTCCTTACAGCGTGTCTGATTAAGAAGTGCAGAGAGAGAGTGAAGAAAGCACATTCACTTACCACCCGCCAACACAAGGACACCCAGCCTGAACAGTTGCTGCAGGTGCTCAAAAAAATACAGCTAAGCTGTAAGCCTCCTCTCCCCTATTAAAAAGCAGATCTCCTTTAGTTGGCCGTGGGGAGCTGGCAAAGCAGTGGAGCGTGGGGAAGCTTTGGATTGTAGGGAGCTAATAAGAGGCTCTGTCTCATTATTGGCATGTGGGTAATTAACAGCGGCGGTCTGACTCGTCCGCCTGATTGCCTCTCTAGTTATCTCCTCAGTAAATGGAAGAGTGTTGGGTTGCTGCTGTGGTTAAGAGCTAATTAAAAGATAATATTGTGTGGAGGTTTTTGTGGATGATGGCAATCAGAGGTGATACACACACATATAAAATATCTAGCACTATTGTCTTATTTAGGCAAAAACTGTAATCAAGTCAGCTGCAGAACAAGGGAGTACTAGCTTCTCTGAATGTTTTCTGCTTCTGTTTAACTGGAAAATGTGTTTGGTGTCTGCTTTACTGTGGAAGCAGCACTGCCAGGGCTGTGTCAAGTCCAAGTTGGTTTCAAGATGGAGTCCTGTTAGGTTCAATTCCAGATCAGATATAGACAGGGTTGAGAGTAATTCAAGACGAGCACTGCCATCTTGCATTTTGATGTCATTTGGAGCCAGAATCTGTGCCAAAGTGATCAGGCATTGTAGGCACAGTATCAAGCTCCCACCCATACACCTGCCAATTCAATCACGACGGTTCCCCCTTTGAAAACGTCATATAACTAATTAAACTTGTCAGAACAAAACACTTGAACTTTAAAACTAATTTAAATTATAGAAACAATTGTTAGGAACATTTGACATGTAGTTTTTAGGTTGGACCATGTCTCATTAGGTAACGTGGAATGGGAGGCGTTTTTGATCTTGACTGTGGCAAGCACCAGGGAGCATTCAAGATTCAGCTATAAAAAATGTAATATTTAAACATGCTGGATACCAGTTTGTATGCTTTAAGGATGAGCAACAAAAAGCTTTAACCAGCATTCAGAAGTTGATGGAACAAATAAGAGAGAGATACGTGCAGTTTTTGAGAGAAATGTAACCATTGTTTAAGATTCCAATGATTGAGAATTGCATTAATAGAGATAAACTCTTGACTGTAAATGCAGTCCCATTATTTAATGAATAATAACATTCAGCTGTTTATTCTTTGTGCATCAACAAACAATGTGGCGTAGCCTTTTTTTCCTCCTTTGCTTTTCTTGTTATAAACCCACAGTAGATGATGCTTTGTTTGTACAGGGGGCATTCTATGGCCCACATATCTGTCCCAATTTTCTCAATGTTCAAAATTCATTTGTTACCTAAGCCTCCGCAAAAATGTCTTGAGGAAATGGCCAGGTTTCATATTCTCTCTTAAGTTTGTGCTCTTATCACTGACTTGGGTTAGTCATTAGATGCCATACAAGTGGGCAGATCAATGGAGTGCATTGATCCATTCTACAAGGTGGAGGAGAGAGGCGACAGCATTACAGTAATTGAATAGACCTGAAATTAACATCAACAGCTTATGGTACCCAAGGTCAAATCGGCCATTGTATTTGCTCTCTTGTGCTTTTCTTCTGCCATTATGATGGGATTAAGGAGCAGTTAAAACTGTATTAAAAAAAGTTTTACTCACTGGACCTCCAAACAAACTGTGATCATCTATATAGTCTATTATGTTGGCTAATTTGTTAGTTAACATTTTCCTAAAGTATTCACAAAGTATTTTATCTTTACTTGGGTTATCCAACTCCTGAGTGAAAATATTTAATTTGTTTATTTATTCATTATTCATTTGAGTGTATGGTGCAACATTTCAAAATGTATATTATAACTGGAAAGGAGCCATGGTAAGAAATCAGATAGCAAAGATAAACAGAAATATTCTGCAATGTGCGTCAACAACGTTTTGCTACAAAAGTATGATCACCCATTGTTTTTACATTTTCCTACTCTCACCACACTGAATCTCATCTCTATCTGGGTAGACACTGAACAGTCAGCTTCTGTGAGCTTGTTAGCTGCCAGTGGCTGTCCATGGTTTTATATGGCTGGTCTCGTTCACCCCTGTGACTTCTGCTAGGTTGACGGCTTAATAAGGGGTGGCCTGCAAACTCTTTGCATCCCACCTCAGTTTGCTGTCATTGGTGTTATCTGATGGGACAATGAGCTCTGACCTGACAGGCTGGTGAGACAGTTAGTCAATGTCAGGTCTCAGGATGGTCACGCTGATTGTCTTGTTGAGACTGACCCTAGTGGGCGGTGTGCTGCAGGGTATTTACGACGGCAGCCTTTTATTGGTTGTCAAATAGTCAAATATTTGATTGATGACAGGAGATTTATCATAATACTTTAAGAAAAATGATCAATTCATGGCAAAAAAGGTTTTGCAATTGGCTCTGAGAGGCTGATTACAAATGAGCAGCAATCTGATTCAGCTAAACTCCCAGCATATTTGTCTGAGCTGCTGATGTCTGTTTTGCCAGTTTGACTTTAGCAACCATGCAACTGCTTTCTTGCAATGAGAGCAGGTGTCTGTCCTTCTCTAAATATATTGAATTCTGTTTATTTAACATGGCATGACATGAAAAAATTATTGTTTGGACAAATATATTTTCATCAATAACTATTTCCACTTCTGTTGTTAGAAGCCATTTCAAAAGCTTTGAATAGCCTAATATGATGCATTATGATATCACTTATTAATGCTTGAATCTCAGATGAACAATAAGTCCACAACAAAACATAGTGTCAAGGAGTGGGTTTGATAGTCTGCTCAGGTCTAGTCAATTATTCTGCGAAACCCCTCAAATACTTTCTCGAAGACCTCGACCTGTACTAGTCTATAGCCCCATTCACACTGCCGTTTGGATGCGTTGATCCTGCTGCAGTTCTCCGCCTCTGTGTGAATGTCTTGGAGGCAGCGAGGGGTGAAATTTCTCTCCGGCCTTGATTCGCCTCTGGAGGTAGTATCAGTGGTGCGGTATTGGCAAACCGAACCAGTAGTCCCTTTCACACTGAGAAGCCACATTATCACCGCAGTGGTGGTTCGCCAATTCTCTGCCGTTGGTCATTCACACAGAGCCTACCAGTGCTGATGTAAAGACGAACCGCTGTGTAATTCACACAGAAAGCCGGTGCTGCGGCTCCTAAAGAGACGTGACGGTACACGTCATGATGATGACGTGTGTGTGTTTTCAAGGTGTTTCCCAGGTGTCCCCTCGTCAATCTAAACCCGCAGATAATTGATAGTCATATGGATGCCAGTTTTAATGTGTCGTGATTGAGATCCTGACCCACCAAACATCCTGGAAAGTGACGAAGTTACGTTTTTCACTCTAAATTACTTAATTACCTAATCGCCATTAGTAACTGGAAGCTGTCACTCGCGAGGACGGAGGCTGTTTTCTGGGGGAAAGTTCACTGAAGTCTCGGTCAGGAGGGCTGACCGTCGCTGAGATTTTTTTTCATCATAAACACTCGGTGAGTTAAAGATTTTTGGCGGTGACAGATGTTGTTTTTCGGGCAGAAATGTGACGAGGAGTCGGTAGGACGGGTGGGAGGAGAGACGCTTCTCCACATACAGCTGCTGTATTTTTTTCCTCGTTGCCAGAGACAGTTACAGTTACTACACTACCTTCGTTTGGTTCTGTAACATTGCTTTGTGGGATATTTCTCTTTATTAAGTTGAGTGAGGGACCTTTGCAGTTAACAGACCATCAGATAGACATGTCCTCCATACGCGCAAAGTCTTTTGCCGATGACAGATGCAGTTTTTTGAGGAGAAATGTGACGAAGAGTCAGTTGGACAAGCGGGAGGACGGACGCTTCTCGGCGTATATCTGCGGTATTTTTTTCCTCATATAAGTCGCCAAAGACAGTCTAGTTACTACGTTACTTTTGTTTGGTCCTGCTTTGTGGGACATTTCTCTTTATTTAGTTGAGTGAGGGACCTGTGTATTTATCACACATCAGACCAACACGCCCTCGATATGCGCAGCTGGCTTATCCATTCACACTGGTTTGGTTTGCCAATACTACGCCTCTGATACTACTTACAGAGGTGTATCAGCGCCAGAGCAAAATTTCACCTCTCGCCGCCTCTTAGACATTCACACAGCGGCGGAGGCAGAGAATTGGAGCAGGATCTATGCATCCAAACGGCAGTGTGAATTGGGCTTCTGTGTGAAAGGGGCTTATGACTCCGACTACGTCACTACGTGGCACCAGAGAATCACCAATGTCCTTAAGGCAGCAAACTAACACTTTTGTACTAGATGATCTTCCTCCTCTTACTGCTTTCCTGTGATAGAAGGGATCAGTCATCTACATATGTAACACCATTTAAAGCATACCCATACAGTTTAATTGAGCCTTGTGAGCCCCTGCGGAATCTGGTAGTCTAGTTGTGGGCTGCTCACATGCAGTGTATATAATTAAAGAGAATAACTTTACAGAAAATAAATCACGATTAATTAGTTGGTCAAAAAAGGATTTCTAAAATATTTTGTGCTGACAACAATAACCGAACAAACCAGGGCCACTTTATTTTGGAAATCTGCTGATCAATTTGTAAATGATCCAGTGGAGTTGACCACTTTTGTGTTACGATTTGGATCACACATAGTACATCCTGATTAAAACGGCACATAATATGAATGTCTATGACGAGACAAGAGTTTAAACTGTCATATTTCCTTTTATGATCCATCCGGTTGAATATAAATGACCAATTCTGTACACAGCAGATATCGGTCAGTAATTCTGGTCAATGAAGCATTTTTTTTTGCCAGTTGCAAATCTTTATTTTGCTAATACTTTTTGTTATTGTCATTTAGGTATTTTTTTCTTTAAAATTGATTTTATTTTTGTATTTATACTTTTTAAAAAAAAAAATATTCATGTCATAACCCCAAGGATAAAAAAAAAACTGAGATTGTGTTTATGTGTTTCTGTATAGCAGGCACCAGACAGGGTGGGTCAGAGCGATGCTGTGTATGAGGTGGTGAGTCTTCAGAGGGAGGCGGAGAGAAGCAGTGAAGAGAAAGGACGACTGGCCTCGCCCAATGAGGAAGAGGAGGTTGATGAAGGTATGGATGGTTCTCTCTTCTTTTTTTCATGCACACTCTCTCCTCAGTTGCTTGGTTTCAACCCCTACAAAATATACTAACCACACCACACTACATGATCACCAATCATGCACATTCTTTTTGTCTTTCAAAGGTGCCAGAATTCAACATCAGAATGCCTCCCCGTCTATGTATACTCAAATGCGCATGAGCTACAACCAAGGATAATTGCTTTTAATCTCCCTTGATAGAAAAATGTTGTCTACAAATTCCTCACTCCCTTTAATATCAGAGAAAAATTAGACACTTATGTGAACCGTGTATGAAAATGAAATAATTGCTTTATATCAAATAAAATCAATTTTATTTATATTGCCCAAAATCAAAATCACATTGCCTCATAGATACAGGTATAATCTATATCTCCAGCATTTTTTTTCTCTGGGTGGCATGAATGCCTCATCTGAATGAGATCATATGTCCAGATATTCAGACTGAAATAGAGGTTTACCAACACACACAGACTGTATGTGGGTCGTGTGTAAGTGAGTGTGGCAAGGAACGGGATAACTGCAATGTTGATGGATCGTGGGGAATGGGTTTGAGAGTGTTTGTTTGCACATGTGTGAGGGAGGGCGTGTATTCTGTGTTTTACAGCAGATTATTTGTGCGAGTGTGTGTATGTGTATGTTACACTGCGAAAAGCAATGATTGCTGGCAGAATCTCAAGGGTTTTGATAGCTATTTGTGTGATTATGTATGCTTGTGTTTATGTTTGTGCAAGTGTGAGGGGTTTTGTGTGGAGCCTGGCCCAGTTCTGTTAGGGCTTGTTGGCTTGTAGCAGTACAGCACTGTCTTATCAAGCTACTATACTCACACTTTTTAGGTGAAATTAACCACCTTTTCAAGTGAGGCATACCCAGCCCTAAATGGTTGTTTGATTTCTGTTTCTATTGACCAGCATAGCCCCCCCCCCCCCCCCCCCAAAAAAATGTATATGCACTTATATCCTTAGCACTTAAAGCATAACACTTATGCACTGAAGGTATAGCAGCTACGATGCTTAGATGAGGGCTTGAAAATTGTTCCTATTTTTTCTTTTTTACTCTATCAACTGTGATATGTTGTGGTTTCTTTCTTGTGACAGATGTACTTATTGTAGATCGCTTTGGACAAAAGCATCTGTTAAATTAATTATGTGTAAATGTAAATGTAAATGCATCAATGCATCAATGCAAATAGACCATTAGGCATCAGCCACTATCAATCAGAATAGAGTCACTTATGAAATTATGTTGCTTATGATATGAATTTCCTCTTAAGTGTTTTGATTTAGAGACTGAATCCCATTACATTTATAATGACCAGTTTAGGTGACAAGCCAAAGCGGAGTGGATATTTTCCTGTCAATAATGTCAGCTATGCCAGCTGGATGGAGGCAAAACAGCAGTAACATTAAAAGCACCAACACTAGCTGTTAGACTCCAGTGATTCCCAAACATGACCCAGTTTCAGCCAGCTAATATAAACAGGACTGGCATTTCCACCTGACCGTTGGCTTGGTTGTGCAGGTGTTGCATATTAGTCCTGTACACAATTCAGTCTGCACGCTTCATGATGTGAGTTTGGATAAGGGTGCACATTTCTGTGTTCCTGTAGCTGTTAGCGTATGACGTATTAACAGGATACAAAATCCCACAGTTCAGTAGTATGACAAAAAAAGTAGGCCGATAGATCTGCAACATTTTCACGATTATTAGTATCAATGATGTATCTGTCAGATTGCCAGTATAATAACCAATTGAAAGATGACAAAAACATAACAATTGGTAGCCTATAAACACCGAACAATCTGAATCTACAAAGTAACTATAACGTATTAAAATATACGGTTATATTTTGACACAAAGTTTTTCATACCCTTTACTGCAATTGAATAGCCTTGATTTCTAGTAATTGGCATTGGTATTAACCCTGAAAAAAGCCTTTTTGATCTACCACTAAAAAAAAGAAGCAGCCCTTTTTAAAAATGAAAAAAACATTTTTTCAAAAATGTTTTCAAAGTGTGATTTATGGGAAGATCAAACATTGGAGGTTCATTTTATTTCCTTTTTTCTGACACTTCTTTCTTTTATTTGTCACTATAAGCATCCTCTACTTTTTTCACCTTGAAGCAATAAAAGGTATTAACAGTGTGGGAGGCAAGAGATGTCTCTTCATTGTCTAGCTGCTGACTCACCCAATGTCATGAGTCAGCCACCAAGGCCATAGCTGACAGCTTTCAACTGGCACTGTGGAAGCCATTCAGAGGGCTTTTTTGTGAACACCCCTCTACTCCCCCAGAGCTTAAAATTGGAGGCTCTCAGGGCAGTGGAGCTAGAGGTCAGCCTCATTGTGTACAGAGATGAATACACTCCCAGTGTAGATGCCACTGCTGTGAGCACACACACATTTAATTCATGTGGATGTTTTTTTCTTCTTGGAAGCTGCAATGTGGAAAATAGGCCTGAAGCTGAAGTTTTTTGTCAGCTTTTCATTTCACAACATTCTTTGTGATTGTCGCCTATTGATTCTTTAAATGTTCCATTTTCATATGCATTCACACAGACTTTGATCCTACATATATATACACTTCTTCTTTGTTAATAACTGGAATCATTTATTATCTACATAATACAAGAAAAGCTTGATTGAAGCAAATCAACAAAATGGAAAATAAAAGTGTGAAAAACGTAAAAAAAAATTAAAAAGAACATCTTTATGGTACTAGTAGGGAATTTCTTCTCAAGTCCAAATCCACTAGTGGCTTCAACTTCAGAGAGATCCTGTTTGAAAGTAATCCCAGAGTGAATGCACATCCCCCTTCAGATTAAAAGGTAATAGTAATGGCTCTCGTCTTCACAGTTTCTTTCATCACCTGGTAAGTTGGCAGTGGCATTGGACTCACGCTTCCTCGCCACGTGGCCAATCTGAGGACAGAGGCAGCAGCTTTGTGCTGGGTCTGAACCATTTGAAAGGGCTCATCAAGCATTTATAAAGACCTGAAAAGCTCCCGCTGAGGCTGTAGGGATGTGTAGGAGCCACAGTGCACTGAACATAGTGGCTGCATGTTTTCTCAAGGAAAATGTCTCGATTCATTATTTAATATCAAGGCCTTAGTGGAGGCTTCAGTGGGAGTGAATGATGCCTTTTAACACTTTGGAAAACGGTTGCTGTTTGATTCAGATGTCAGTGAAACTCAATACCACACACTGACAAGCACATTGCCACCCTTGTGGGTTTATTTTTTTATATTTATGTCAGTCATGAAATGTAGGCCTTCAACAATGTAAATTTGACTTGATGAATTTAGCTGTTTTTTAAAATTGTAGTGACACCTATTGTAGTTTTTACATCTAGGCCAATAGCATGTCATGACAATGATTTAATTGAGCAAGCCTTTGTTTTCTTTAAAAGACCCATTTGTTGTCAGATATTTCATCTAGGCCATTGGACGGAAAGAAAAAAGCCAAGCCAAATGTGCTGTTTTTCATTTTTCTTTTGCTAACACCAGTTTTTGGTAGAAACGCTAGCTATACAAGTCCTAATCAGCAGTCTGTAACAGTCTCAACACCATATAAACTGTAGACGGACTTTTCCCAATGACTATATTTGCATAATGTCTTAGCAAATAAAAATATTTTCAAAGAGCTTGAAAGGCACCAATTTGTTTTATATTTATAGGCCAGAATTAAAAGAAAAAATTGATTTACATTAATTTATGTTTTAGAGTTTAAGAAGAATACATATTATGAACAAACCCTGGACCTAAAAGAGACTGCCTGTGTAATTATGTGTTTGTGTGTTTCACTTTAACCATCCAAATTTATTTGGATGTGTGATACATTTCTACACCTGTTTCTGCGTAAAGAATACTGGACTACACATGTTGTCAGTATATGTGTTAAACATACTGTGTGGACTGTGTATGTGTGTGGGCATTCTCTGTGTGGGTATCAGTTCATCTCTCCAGCAGCAGAGCGGGCCAGACAGTCAATTAGTGCTTCTGCATCTAAACATGAGTGGTTCAGTGTGCTGATTGCCTCTTGTCTACCTCACCAACCACCAGACAGGAGAACTGCAATAATGGGAAGCGTAGGCACTGCACAGGCACTCCTTCCTCCCTTAGAGCGTGTGGCATCAATATTAACAGGTTTTTAAATTTGCAATATAAATACACACATATACTGTATATATACAGTATAGTGGGAGACCTCAGCAGTTAGCAGAATGAGTGACACATCTTGGAACAAGTGATATAACGTGTCCTGTTGTCTTTGACTTTACACTTGTGTGTGCAACACTAAAACACAAAGATAGCACACACAACACAGATTTATACCGTGTTAAAGGCCTTGTCAACACTGTTTGTTTGGTCCTATGTAGACAAAGTTTGTAAGGAATGATCCATTTTTGCTGTAAATGTCAATATCTGGGTGTGTTTGTGCTTTCTGCAGATAGCGACAGTGAAATCTCCAGTGGCACAGGAGACGTTTCTAAAGACTGTCCTGAGAAAATCCTGGAGTCCTGGGGAGCAATCCTCAACAGATGGTAAGGATTCAAAATAGAAGCATAGGAATTGAGAGTGATTAAAATAAGGAATAAATTCGATGGTTTAAGACCTTAAGAAGCTTGACAGAAAGGAGGGAAGACAATACATGATACAGATAAATATTGAGTTATAGTATTCAACCCAGATGGATGGCTTTGTATTAGTTAAATATTAAAAACATTTTGCAGGGGAATAAGTCAATTTGTTGTATAGGGTAAAATCTTGTAAATGATGATAAAAAATCAAGTAAATCATCAAATGAAATTATTGGAGAAACACAGATGCACTGAGCATATTTATAGAATTAAAGAAATATGAGTGAAATTTGAAGAGGAACAACTTCAAGAGGTAACTTGTGAATGAATCCAATAGAATATAGATAACAGATTATAACAGAAAATGGAGCATGAACTAGCGTAAATAAACCCTTCATTATACCAATCATAAATGCAGTATGGTCAAAGATAAGTTTCAGCTCTCCGTCTTCACTGTGACATGACACATTAATGCTGAAAGGTGAACAGTACTCACCCTGCCTCACACAGATTCATCATCAATGCAGTTTGATTGTTTTATCATCCCATTTTGTGTGGGGAACAGTTCCCTTCAGACACAGCCATTAGTTAATCTACCACAACACTTACTGCCATTATTGGGATGCTTTTACAACAATTGTACAGTTTAAGCTACAGAAACTAATAATAATTAACAGATTAAGAGATGTTTCTGGCTTTTCATTTGATTTCAAAGCCTGTTTTCTTGCTGTTGCATCAGCATGATGAAGTGAAGTAGTTATTCTGGAAATTGCCTTCATATGGCCTCAGTAAATGCATTATGATGCGACTTCAAGCATCATTAAAAAAGAGCTGACTGTGTTTTCAAAAGCAAGATATTTCCTCATGTCAGAGAACTGTAACAGCATGGCAGCACTGCAGTTAATACCCTCCTCCAATATGCTGCAGTATTGTATTTGGTACTGTAGTTACTATATCATGTATACATAGAAATCTACATTTAATTGACTGCGCAAATATCACTGTCACACACACAAAGGACATGATAAGAAAAAAGAACAATTATCAAATCTGTCCAGTTGCACTTCAATTTAATATTTAAAGTGGCTGAATTGGATTGAGTGAGATTATAAATGGATTAATGGATTCCCTCTGCGTGTGTGTGTATCAGGCATGGGAACCTGTCCACTCGTCCAAAGGGTTTGCCCTCATTGGTTCGCAGTGGCATTCCTGAGCCACTCAGAGCTGAAGTCTGGCAGCTATTGGCCGGTTGCCACGACAACCACGACCTGCTTGAGCACTACCGCATCCTCATCACCAAGGTAAGGCACCATGGAGGGACAACTGCCCATAAGGGGTTGCATTTACTGTATGCATCTCTCATGTAGAAGCATGTGAGCTGGTTCAAAACACTTCCAGACTGCCCACAGCTTACAGTTACTTCATACTTCATACAAAACATCATACTCTCATCTTAAGGCTGGTACACCAACAGGCTATGATTGGTCCCCACATGTCTCGGGTTAAACTCAGTCCAGGGTTATTTTGGCTTATCAAATTGTTTGTGTGCTCTGTTGTCTCTTCTCCTGCTTTTGTATTAAACTCCGTTTAAAGTTCAGAGAAAGTATCTACCTATTTAGATGGTATTTTGCTTATCATTCTGTTCAGTTTTACTTGTTTTTGGAGATATTAAACTTAACTGCACATTCACAACGTTGAAAGGATTTATTTCTTTCTTGTGTGGGAAACTACACCCCACAGCAGTTGAAAATCCATTGGTTCTCCCATTTATGGCACAACAACCAGATGAGAGTGAATGATTTGATATTATGTCATTATGACGATGAAAGATCTGTAAATGTTTCACTTTTGCTACAGCTGTTCAACTGAACTGTGTCTCCTGTCCGAAAACGCTCACATTTAGCTGTGATGTTGAAATGTCCCTTTGACCTTCTGGGATACGAAGAATTGAAAGAGAATTTTCCAGTCGTCTTGTCCTGGAAGATTTTAGTGTCCTGGACAAATAGGAAAAATTCAGGCCAAGTATTTGTTTTATGCTCATCACCAACCCGTGATGTTGGTATTCCCCATATGTGCTTACTCTTCTATAAATAGAATTCAAATTATGTTTAGACTAAATGTTTCCCCCAGATATTATAACCAGAGAGATTTACATATGTCAGACTTGAAACAGTCCTTTCTGGTTAAAAACGAAAAGAGATTATTACCAGATAATGGAAACCATGGTTGGGTCTCTCAACTGCAACAACCGAAATAGATCAAACTCAGCTGGAAAACATACATTAATTGATTTGAACCAAACCAGACATGTTAGGTATGAAAGTGGGAATGGATTGCAGTTTACAATTTAGATGTTTTTCTTTTCTTTTTCTTTTTTCTTGTATCCAAAATTACTCACAAGACTAAAACAAATAACAGTAAATATGTCTTCCAAAATGGTAGCACAAACATCCAATTGGTCTTGATCTATATAAGCTCAACTGATGCAATATTTGTCATAAGACACTGATGTTTTTTATGAGTTGCACAATATAAGTATAACTATAGCGTGTAGCTTTATGTAGTTTTTCCATTTGGAACCACTTTATAGAAGAACAGCACCATTAGTTACACATAAGGAAGCACGATTGTTGTAAAGATGGCAATCCACCATTGTGTTATCCAGTAAATATTTATTATTTTGCTTAATATATTGATACTTTGATGATTTCATGAATATATAATTAATGCCTTAGTTTCACGCAATTTGTATTGATCTTAATAGAGTTGTTTCAGCTAAAGCTGGCATTGCTCTGCCAATTTTCTAGAATTATTCTTCAAAGCAAAACAGAATATTCCACATGTAATCAAGAAGTCAGCCCAGCTCTCTGAGCCATGTTTGGATTTCTATTGAGAGATTTTTGAACCAGTAAGTAGAGTGACAAAGCCCCACTGGACTCACTGGTCCAGACAGCAGTAGCAGGAGTAGGAGGTGATATAAACAGGCAAAGCAGACAGATCCACACTTTTATGGATAATACAATAGTCTTTCTCTTTGCTGCTAAGAAGCGGGTGAAACTACCTGCCTCGATCAATAAGCAGAGAGAGAGAGAGGGAGGGAGGGAGGGAGGGAGGGAGATGGAAGAAGAAAAATGGAGAGAGGGAGGAATGTGGGCCCATAAATATGAGGGTGTAGTCACTGAGGGGAGAATTGGTGAAAAAGAATGTGTGCAAACATCAAGAGAACTGGCAGATATGTCTTTCCTGAGTCCAATATATTTAGTTGTGCTTTGCCGACTGTGTACATTTCTCTCTTTGTCTTTTTCAATGTTTAGTCCTATCACCGTCTTTATCTGGTATTGGAACAGTATTTCTTGTGTGCTTTATGTTCCTACCTTGCTTTCTGTACCTGTCTTAGCCATGTTATCCTATGCCTCTCTCTCTCTCTCTCTCTCTCTCTCTCTCTCTCTCTCTCTCTCTCTCTCTCTCTCTCTCATTACATAACACCAAGCTTTCTGTAGTTCAGCTCATTTATTCTCATTCCACTGGCTGGGCCATGCCCACATCCTCTGTCTTGCTGGAGTAGTGATGGTATTGATAGGCGGGTGGCCGGGCTATTAATAGCTGCACCAAATGAATGGAACTGGGGGAAGATGGAGGAGGGAGGGAAAGGAGGAAGAGAGGCAAATGACAGCATCAGCGATGCGATGTGAAGCTTATTAATTCCTGTTGTCTAGGCTCAGTGACGACGTTAATGCTGATTGAATTTTAAGTAATTGGACTGTCGCCCTTATGGAAGGGGTATCAGTGTCGTAAATCAGCACAGGGTATCATCAGGGGTTCCAGATGGACATTATGTTAGTGACCCCACAGCTGATTGGTGTTGAACCATTTGTGGTTTCTAGTCCTAAACCTATATCACGAAAATAGATTTTGTTTTGTTATTGTGCTTGATGATTGCACTGAATTAAATTAAAATTTGCTTCAGCATACAGGTCCTACAACCTCAAAGGTGAATTTGTTAAATCTTTTTTAATTTTCATTTATATTTGCATACAATTAAATAATTATATAGTTTAAGCACACACATGTGATCTGATACATTTTTATTGTTTGGAAAATAGGCTTTTGTGCAGATATACACACAGACCTTGCCATCGACTTTTTTTGGTCCCTGTCTAATTATAGACTGCTCCTGCCACTTGTATTAATTTAGCACCCAACTCATTGGTACCCATTGAATTCCAGAGAGTCCAGTAGATGGATGTTTGTTTTTTGGGAATTTGTGACATCTTGAGGGCTCAGATGCCCAGTAACCTCTGGGTTAGACCAACTTACTGAGCATTTAGCGGCATGTGGCCCATGGCTGTGTAGCTTGATATCAGAGATCGCAAGTGTCGTGTTCAATGTTGTACTGCTCTCATTTACAGTCATCACACACAGTCACAAATACACACTCTGTCACACACACCATGCCCTCAGGGCATCTGAGACATTCACAAATAACTCCTTTCTTGGCTGGGGCAGCACTGTGTTTGGGGTCTGGGCTGGGGGGTTGCCAGTGACATTTAAACAACCTTTTCGTCTCCCCAGAGCCGGACAAGCCCAAGGTGTGCTGCCCGCTTGAACCCACAGCTTAATAAAGCCTAGCCAGCAATTTTCAGGCCTGCCTTTCCAAAGACCAATCTCACCAGCAGTGCAGCTAGTATATTAACAGAGGTCAGCATCTCTCCAAAGGTACAACAGCTGTAACCAGAAGCTTGAAACAGTGTGCTAACCACAGCAAGCCATACGAAGCCCTATAGTGTGTAAATCTGAAGGTCTTCCAAAGGCATTGATGTTTTTTCACAATTTTCTTTCTGTGATTTTGTACAATATCCTGCCATTACTGTCTAATATCCCATTCCCCTCCCCGGCTAAAAGAATGTGTGTGAGCAGAGAAACAGATTGTGTACTAGAGAAAGCAAGTTCTGGAGAGCTTGTGGTTGTGAATGCTGGCTGTTGAAAAGCTGACACCAAATTTGCATTGCTGGCTGTAAATAGTTGAATGATACCAATAATGTAAATGATGTTGAATCGGAGCCTATGCGTCATTCGGTTAGCACTCCTGTCATTGGTAAGCCCACCTAGCCAAAAATATTAGTCTGAGTCTTTCCAGAGGCACATGGTTGCAACCAGCACAACTTTTCCTGCAAGCAGAATTATTATGTGGTAGAGAGGTAGAGATAACACTGTGGGAATGGGAGTGAGTTGAAGGCAAGATTTTTCTTTTTTCTTTTCCAAGTGTGAACTCATATTAATAAAGAACTCAAAATACATTATTAGCCAGTATATGTTCTATAACTGCTTATTCTAATTCTTTTGGAACACTACCAGTAGGTCATATGACAAAAATGTATTAATGGATTCAAAAAGCATGTTTCTACTTAAATCATTGCTGTTATTAATTATGATCTGATATCAACGGTATTGTGCCATTAATGTCTTTTGTTTGGGTACTGTGGCTGTACCATGGCCCAAACCCTTTGATCTCATTGGTTACATGGCGAACCACTAATCGTGATAAACATGTAGATAAATGAATGTTTTTCTCGCAGAAGTAAGTGTAAGGTTTTAAAATGTTATCTTATTCTAGCTCTAATATTGTACAATTTTCCATTTATTTTCTGAACTTTACTGAAATTACCACACATTTCTGAAACCAGCTCAGTTTCATTTGTGTAATAATATCTACAATGGAAGTAGTGCAGGGCTGCCAGGTGCTTTACATTTTGATGTTGAATCATGTTCAAGACAGGCACTGGCTTAGTGATGACATTTAACGTCGATGTACAATCAAAGGTAGTATCAGCCATGCAGCCAGGCTGGAATAATACACTACACCCACGCCTGATAACCCACATACAGATACATGGAGTACAATGTACATAAGATAGGCTGCCATGGTAACTGCAAGGGTCTTTGGACTTCTCTCTGCTTGAAGTTGTCTCCATGACAATTCTGTGTCTCCTTTCGCCTTTGTCTCTTAACTTCTGCTTCGGTTCATTAAGTGCTTCATATTTACATAATTGGAACCTGGGTAGGTGGCCAGCTTCTTATTAACAAACACCTTTTCAGTTTAACCTGCAATTTTTTCAGCCTTCTGGCAACCATTGTAATCACCACTGTACAGTATGTGTATACCTACATGTAGTTTGGATTTCAAATAAAAATAGCTGTACCAAATAGTCAGCTGATCTGGAGAGTTTTCTGTGGTTGAATGTAGGAAGATCTTAAAATTAAACTGTATGGACAGAAGATTGCTTGTTTCTCTATCTGGGAAAGAAAATATTAATATATAGATATTAATATATAGATATTAATTTAAAAAAAACAGCGCACATAAAGACGAGGTGGGTGCAAGTGATAAAGTGCACAGGACAGTGTCTGCGAGCAGAAATCCATGCATTTCTGCTCCATATTCACAAATATGGTCCCAAGGCCGTAAGGGGTGCAAGCTTGACTCTCACTACGTGATCAAAGAGGGATTGGGAGACTTGCATTGACGTCCCCACTCCTATCATCATTTCTCACATTAGACTCATATTATTTAATTTATTACGTTTTTGTTGAAGCTTTTAATAGTTTATATTCATTGATATGCACATTGAAGTGCAAATCCTTAACTCTGGTATTGTTGTTTGCACCTTTGCACAACTTCGAGGACCTCAAAAATGATTTTACAAGCCTTCAGTGTAGCTGAAAGACATGCAGTGTGATCAAAGCTAAACACCAACTTGTTTTTCTTAGGTCTTCAAACATTGACATTTTAGAGATACAAGGTTTTCACCCCTAGCTGATACAGTATGCATGTATGCACAGATCCACATTATGCACATACATAAACATAATACAGCTTAGTTATGTGCCCTGTCGCTAGTTTGAGGTCTCCCATCATTCATGGATGAAGAAAATTCCCTTGAGGGTGTAAAGTCTTGTCAGTCACAGCCTCTCGCACAAAGACGTGCACACACTCACTCTCCACTATCCCTTCCTGCTCCATAGTATCTGTAGGGAGCAGCTGCACTGCACGGCCGCAAGACAGCCAAGCCACACCACTTTCATTCTCCCCCCCTTACAATATAGGTCTATTCACAGCAAGCCTCCATCCCAGCTCTGTGGGTGCGTCTCCATAATGCAGCCCTTCAGTTCCCATTCACATATCCACAGCACAAACCCAGTTGGCACCACAAAAGGACACACTGCCTTTCTTCCGCAGATTCGGGGAAATCAATATCTGGAAAAGGATAAACTTGACCTGTCACCTCCCCCAATAATTGTGATTGTAGATCGAAAATTGCTATGTAACGCAAAGTTTTGAGTGTTTCTTATCACTGTAATGTGTGTGTGTCCATGATTTGTGTATTAGCATAGCCTCCTAGCCATGCTGACACTGATATGACAGCTTGGATTAAGGAGATCCAGCCTGCAGGGTCTTCTCCGGTCACAACACTTCCACGTCTCAGTCCACATACCAACTGTAGCCTCACAGCTAGAGTACTGCTCTACTTCTGCCACTTCTTCCTCACTGAAGAGTAGCACCAGCTTTTATCCTCCAACTCATTCAATTGACTCTGACATGACATGACCCTTCATGAACAACATTGTTAACATTTTCATCTAGCAGTCGTTCAAATATATGACAGGTTTTATCAAGAAAGGGTATATAAGTAATGTATTTTTACTTGCAATTTCAAAACTACATTAGCCTGGAAGAACAAAATGTTTCTGTGTAATCAACAAGCACCTGTAGTGACAAGCAACATACAGTAGTGACCTATAAATAATACATTCAGCAGGCTGTGCAAATCGAGTTTCTCCATTTAAGATGATAAATAGATACAAATAAAAAGAAATGGCTGTGAAAATGCAAAATGCAACCATGACCTACATGGTACACAAAGGCATTTATTGAGAATATTATTTGTCTTTCTTTGCCAAAATCAATTTCCCAGCAAAAGACATACATGCATTGTTTACATTCAGTCTTTATGGATGACAGAAGACATGGACATTTCATCCTGACCTACATGGTGCAAGGACAATAGGAGCTACTGAATAATGAATATAAATATCTCGACCTGAGCGGTCAGACAGGTTTTCACCACCATTTGGTGTGAGATTAAATGAATATGATGGATGTTGATTTCCATAGGCAGCCTGTCTTTGACTTTTAGCGCTTCTTTATCAGCAGCTGCAGCATTCCCAGCACATACAGTTTGCAAGCTGACATTGTGCTGGAGGTGAAGATGATAGTGATCTCTTTTCTGTTAAATGTTTTGAATATAGATTGTCGTCATGTGAACTGTGATAATAATAGCTGTTACTGTGCATTCTGCAAGCAATCTCCTATCTCTATAGTTGACATAATCCCCCTCTTACTGTTTCTATGTTATATTAACCAGTAAAAGAATATATCCTCACAACCGTTACTTCTTCAAACAATTATCAAAAGTGGCTAAATATTTATAGCTAGACTAAGATTAACTTGCGGTGCGAGAGGTGCCTGCAAATTTTGAACATACAGTGATGGTATTTCAAATTAAGTGCGCACAGTTGGCTCTCAGGCCAAAAATAATATCAGAATCTATTTGATTGCAAATCACCATCACAATCATAATCATAATATATTTCAATTTCTTTTTCAGCTTTCAAATGCCCTGTAGACCATAGCCACCTATGAATTACTACATTTACGTCAAACAAACAAGAAGAACATTGCTTTAGAGTCTTTTTTGGCACAAGCTCCCCATCCACCATGTTGCTCGCTATGACTCATGTTGCATTGTTTACAATACATCACCGAAGAAAGAAACACTTGAAGTAATCCATCCAATCAGCATACCCTTCTAGTTGGCTTCTACACTCAATTGATCTGCCTGTCAAGTTTATGTGAAGGTTGGAAACAGAAGTATAAGGGCATACAATAACACAATCTCTATGATTTACCTCAAAAGATCGCCACCCCTACACTTACTATACTTTTGTTTTCCATGCTACTCTGTGATGCTTTATACCCAAGGATACCAAGTAGCCAATAGAAGCAGTCTGTCTATCGACAGTCTGGCTTTCACTGGTTTGACTGCGTTATTTGCCACAGTATCCACATGGAAACCAGGATTTAATTTTTGGCAAATAGCATCTATCTATGATATCTCAATTCCCAATGCAGTTATGACAGGCAAGGGAAAAAAAGTGAGTGCTAGTGTTGTCAGTGTTTAGGTTCTTCTTCAGTGAACCCAGACAAAGCTTGGCCCAGTGTTGATAAATATAAATACTGGCTTCTGCCTGCTAAGCTGGTTTAGTGTTGGTCCGTTGATGGTGTTCGCAGAGTGTTTGTATCTAGGCAGTGAACCATCTCTAATCTGCCCCACTAACCACCTATCCCTCCATATCCCATCCCCTGCCTTTGGACAGGAGGGTTGTCAGTGATCAGAGCTACTGATTCAACTACATTTACACTTTGCCTTTCAGGCAAATTAAATAGGATGAAATTCCTCAATAACCAACCTAACAAACAATAATTTGTTAACCAGTCAGCCACATTAATCCAAAGAACAATAAAATAGAAACCCCTTTAAACTACTGTCACACAATCTAATAAGTCTCTCATCTGATGATACTGGAGAGACTTCAGTATACTGCAGCAGAGAATGCCTTTTCCAGCCTCCCATTTATTACCTGCTTCTCTGTGAGACCGATCATTATCTGATTTATGGAGTTACCAGATTAATCAAATGGTCATGTAAACAGCATAATGTGATATGTTTTATCAGATAAGAGCCATTATTGGATTATGAAAATCAGATAAACACACCTAGTTTTTTGCCCAAAGTTTTGTTTTTATTCGATCATGCATACTGTTAATCTGGTCTCTTTTGTTCTACATCTGCGCATTTGTAAAAATGTTAAAGAAACAGGATGTTGGTCAAAGGAGATTGGATGCGTTTTCTGTTCATATTCAAAACAGTTTTAGGTCATGTACTTGGAAAGAAATCCAACTAATTGACTGAAACCATGTAAACCCATTTTTTCCGTTATTACATTAGTAAAGTGATGTAAACACGTCAAATTGGATTATTGTGGTCATGTAAAGGTGCTCGGTGCTGCCCGTCGCTTGGTCAACACTAGTTCTATTTGAACCTTTCTGCAGAAATCAGGTCTGCAATGTGAATTGTTTAAATAGCCTTGGTAAAGCCTTGTATTGACATTTTCTTGTTATCTATGAGTGCAAAGTTTGTCATTTGTTTTGTTTGTATCGAGTGATTTTATTGATTAAGCAGTATTTCATGTTTGCCCTAAATAGATGCTGCAAATATAAACTTCACTCACTTAATTATTTACTCACATTGCCATGGTAAAATGTCCTTGAACAGGATGATGAACCCCGTACCTCTTTACTTATGATACTGTAAGTTTCTTTGAAAAAGCACATCAGCTAAACACTATTTAATGTAAATGTAAGCTCCCCACTTATGCTAATGCATTGCTGTTGTGAGTGGAATCAGCAGGAGCCAAGGGGTGGAGGAGGGTGGGATGCTGGGAAGCAGTGAAAGGTGAATCAGCCTCCACCTTTGTTTCCAAGTGGCCCCGCTGGCTTTGTTTTGGAGCAGAATGAATTATTAACAGTGGCCTTCTGGTTGTATTTTTCATCAGTGTCCACCTCTAAAGGTAAAGAGCACTGTGCTGAGAGATCTCCATTGACTGGCTCCTTCCTTCACTTTGCCTCTTTCATTTTTAGTTCCTCTCTTTCTGACCTCTCTCTATTTTTCCATCACACTGACTCTCTTGAATAACCAAATTAACCAACACAAATATATTTGGTCTCTATGACAATTTAAGCCTGTCTTCTCTGTAGCAGACTTAATTGTACTCCAGTTCACAATCGCATTGTATGAAACACATTGTATTAAACAATAAAAGTATATTGTGCTGCACTTAAGTGGATTATTGTCAATTTTTGGCCTTGTAAACTGTATTTTACAGACCTCAAAGGGCATCGGTTTCCATTGGCATCTAAAGTTACATCATTGCTTTGCTGCTTTTATCTTGTTAAAGTAATGATCCAGCTGTAACAACTGATTAAGTACTGTCGTTAAAAACATTTTATGTTGTCCTTAATGTACTTTTTTGCTAACTCACATTATGGTGACATAACTCATGTTGTATTGTGTTGTACACTCCTTAGCAAGGCTGTGAATTGCTCCCTCAACTCTTGGTGATTTGAATGGAGTTTAATGTAGCATCCATGTGCAGAGATTAGGGTTAATCTTAATAATTCCCATAAATTGAACTGACCTACCTTTCTAATAATGAACCTTCTTAACAGGATAGTGACATACAAAGTGGGCTTAAAATTGACCTGCTTTCTCATTCTCTTGGCTCGTAATCAAAGGTCGTGTAATAAGCACAAAGGCCATCAAAATTGAGACAGCAGCTCTGCTTTCTCACCACTGTAATTACTTTAAAATAACGTCACATTGGACAGCCTAACAAAAAGCAGACTAAAGTGTTGGAATGACAGAAAAAAAGACGAGTGTCAGAAATTTCCTGGAGATTGAATAAGGTAGTTGTATATTCAGGACATAATGCCTCAGACCAATGGGCGAGGTCGTTTGTCTATTTTATTTATTTTAGAATTATATTTAAACATTGGACATCTTGAATGATGTTTTCATTAAGACAGACATCCTGCTTTGCTGCAGACCAAGCAGGGTGCTCCAGACGCCCCCCTCTTATTGATATAATTATTGATATTATTGATAAGTTACGTGAACTGCAGATACAGATGATAAAGAACATTGTCTATGAAATAATGACAAAAAATACACCAACTAGGAACTCTTTCAAGTCAAATTCCAGCAGCTAATGCCTCCATATTTAAAGTCAATACATCTGTGTAAGGAATTTTCATGGCTAGAAATGAATTGACTGAAAGCCACCTTTTCTGTGTCAGTTTAGACACATAGGTTAATAGTAGAATGTTCTCACCTGTCCATCAGTTTATAGCATATTTTGTAGGCTGACAAGATGTCTATATTTTTCCATCAAGAATTTGAGAGTGCACCTTTAAATGTTAAAGCTATAGTGGTCCCTTATTGACTGATAGGGTGAAACCCCACCTCCAGTGTGATTGTTGTAGTTCTTCTCAGGTTTGCTCCTTTCAAACATTTATTTTTTCTCTCAATAATCCGAGCACTCTTCTCTTCCCCGAAGAAACCAGGTGTAGTGTTTTTTTCCCAAAGTAACCATTTTTCCGTCAGCCACTCCTCATTACATCAAATAGGCCCTGATAGTTAAGAAAAAAATAATGTTAACAAGGCTGACTCAGTTTTATTTTTGCAAGATTCTTCTGTCCAGCAACAATGCTTGACTATTTTGTGTGTTTTTTTTCATTCATCTTCCTGCTCAGCCAGTCACGTGATCCTCTTTTATCATCTGCTGGCCTAAAAATTCTCCCGACTGTCTGATAGCATAGCTTTGCTATGCTGTTGGTTAAATAAATAATCAAGTACCCAGAAGAACCTGAAGCCTGACTACACAAAGAAGAGGACTCGTTTTACTGGGATGAGCCTTCTAAGCGGTTCCCTTGGGATTATGAAGGTTGTGTTTCATTCTGTAGATAATGTACACTTAAGTATTTAAGAAATTGACCCTAACAGGCATTGTCTTTCCTTCTCCCATAAGTAGAGACAGTGTAATGAGTGACTAATAAGGATGTCATGAATATGTTTTTTTATACACAGTTGAGCAAGATAAATGTATATAAAAGCTAGATTGAAAGGAAGTGGGTTGGGGGGATTCTAGTTAATAGAAAACTGACTTTGAGAGATAAAACAATATGTAAATAGGAAAATTAACCGAATTTACCTCTGGGAGAAAGCCGGTGTGACGGACAGAATAATGTGGCAGGGAGCCTCAGGTGCAGCTGGGATGGGAGGAGGCGGGGCAATGAGCGAGAAGCTGAGGGAGAGAGGACGAGAAAGAGGGAGGGTTTGTGTGTGTGTGTGTGTGTGTGTGTGTGTGTGTGTGTGTGTGTGTGTGTGTGTGTGTGTGTGTGTGTGTGTGTGTGTGTGTGTGTGTGTGTGTGTGTGTGTGTGTGTGTGTGTGTGTGTGTGTGTGTGTGTGTGTGTGTGTGGAAAGAGAGAGAGAATGAGTGTGCAAGCTAGAGAGATAGTGTGGAGAGGGAGGGAGGGAAGTGTAAGCCAGTCACAGCATCTCTCCTTCTCACTGCACCAGGGCTGAGGGACTCTTCGTCCCCTCGCTTCCCTCGCTGCAGATTTAAGTCATTTCCATCAGCGCAGTCATCTTTTTTTTCTTGCTTTTTACTTGCTGCTTGTGACAGATGCACTGCATTCATCTCTCTGTGTAGAAGGATCTGAGGATTTATTTATTAAATATGTTGGTTGTCTTGTTTTACGGAATTGAAAGGGGGACGTTTGCAGAGGACACTGCTTGAAACTGGGACTCCAACTGGGACTTGATCTTTCCTTTATGTTGCTAGAGTGGATTCATCTTTTGTTGTGCTGCCAGTGTTTTGTTCAGGGCGACAGACACACAGAGAGGAGAAGTAGGATCCCATACCTCTACAACTAAACAGAGCGCATATTTCAAAGGACTAAGGCAAGTTCTACGGTTACATTAAGCACTTGAGGAGGAGGTGCTTAGCCTCCTTCGTCAATGCTTCAGAATGTCACAACAGAAATGCAAGTGACAAGTTTATGGGATATATAAGTGGAATGCAGATGGATCCTCACACCCCTCTCTGCAAGTGTCTGCCACAGGATTGCTGAGGAGTGAGTGGAGCGCTGACTTATTCAGCTGGCCTCTCATTGCTCCAAGAGAGTCCTTTCACCTGCCTGCATGGGAGTCCAGCATTCAACACTTTCATCAGCTACTGGACTTTTAAATTTGTTTGTCTTTCACGACTTGCAGTCCAAAACACTGAGAGGCAAGTTTGCACATTTTGATTTTAAGTTCAAATCACTTTAATGGCAGAACTCATCCAGACATTTTGACGCACTTTGTTTTTACCTCATTCTGCCCAGGGATGCCTTGTAAACACATTTGCCCCCAAGCGCCATGTGTGCTGAGAGAGCTGTGACATTATCTCCTGCGGAGATCCCCATGTTGTTCTAGCCAGTGTCTGTGTTTTGATTCAGACAATAGCTGGGCATACATGGGTTCCAGACACTGACCAGAGGACCACCAAAATAAGGCAAGCCTGCAGTTACACAGTAAACACACTAGCACCAATGGACAAGTGACACTTTGGATTGGATTAGTGTTGATTCATAGCGATGGATGGAATTTTCTTCTCCAGACTTTGGTATCCACCAGGAGAGACTCTCAAGGAGCTTTTTTTTCTTCCCATCCGCAATGGTTGCCTAAAACGTTTTTTTTTTTTTTTTTAAAAAGGAAACTGCACTCTAAATGTAATCCGATGTCTTTGTGTGAAATAGTAGCCACGTGCTGCTTATTTTTTTGATTTCCTGTAAGGATTCCTCAAGAGAGAAGCATAATGTGCTTTGCTTCATGCTTTAACCTCTTCATATGGTGTCCTGCCTCACATCTTCTGTGCTCTCTGCCCTTGTAAGGTCAGTTTATGCCCTCAGCCTCCCAGTGGCAACCCTCATTAGAATCAGGAGATGAGGCTACAGACTGGCAAGCAAAGCAGCAGGGAAACTCGCCTCTTGGATAGATGCTGGGCACAACACTAGTGCTGCACTGCTTGAGGTCAAAGGAATACAGCATTTCTTCCCCATACTCCTGACTGTTACCCACCTACTACTTTCACTAACCATGTGTGATTGGAAAAGGAGAGCTAAACGGGTCGTCCTATCCTCCCAGAGGCTGTATTGATTTTTCTCCAGTCAGTGTTCATTTGATTGAGACCCAGCTATGTGAGAGTAAGGTGAAAGAGAAAGTGAGTGCGCTACAGAGAGTATTGAGCTCCATTAACTAAGGGAGGCTGCAGACACCCGGTGTAGAGTGGGTGGGGGGCAGACAGTTCTCCAATTACAGGCCAGCTGCCTTATGGGTGGCACACCATAAACCTGACCCACCTGGATAGCACCCAGAACAATGAACCAGTCTGAGCTGACAGCGGACCCGGTGTTTACTGCCAACAGCAGCGACAGAGACTTCTTTCCTGGCAGGGCCTCCAACCACTCCTGTCCCTTGGGCTGGGGGCTGAACGAAGGCCTAGAGACATGCGTCCTAGAGACTGTTGTGATTGTACTTCTGACCGTGCTTATTATTGCGGGAAACCTGACAGTGATCTTTGTGTTCCACTGTGCCCCTCTGCTACACCACTACACTACCAGCTACTTCATCCAGACCATGGCCTATGCTGACCTTCTGGTGGGTCTCAGCTGCCTGGTGCCCACCTTGTCACTGCTTCACTACCCAGCAGGTGTCCAGGAGCCCATCACATGCCAGGTCTTCAGCTATGTTATCTCTGTTTTGAAGAGTGTTTCAATGGCCTGCTTGGCTTGTATCAGTGTGGACCGCTACCTGGCCATTACTAAACCACTATCTTATAACCAGCTGGTGACGCCATGCCGGCTACGAGGCTGCATCACCCTAATCTGGGTCTACTCGAGCCTGGTTTTCCTGCCATCCTTCTTTGGTTGGGGTAAACCAGGCTATCATGGAGACATTTTTGAGTGGTGTGCTCACTCTTGGCCCACCTCTGCCCTCTTTACAGGCTTTGTGGTGTGTTTGCTCTATGCACCTGCTGCACTTGTGGTTTGCTTTACCTATTACCATATCTTTCGCATTTGCCAGCAGCACAACAGGGAGATCAGTGAACGGCGAGCACGATTCCCCAGCCAGGAGATGGAGGCTGGTGAGGGAGGTGGTGGGGGGCATCACGGAGGGCATGGACCAGATCGGCGCTATGCGATGGTGCTCTTCCGCATTACCAGTGTTTTCTATATGCTTTGGCTGCCCTACATAATTTACTTCCTGCTAGAGAGCTCCCATGTGTTAAATAGCCCTGCCCTCTCCTTCATCACCACCTGGCTAGCCATCAGCAACAGCTTTTGCAACTGTGTCATCTATAGCCTGTCTAATAGTGTGTTCCGCCTGGGCATGCGTAGGCTCTCACAGACGATGTGCTCCTTCAGCCACTGTGCAGCAGATGACAGGGACTTTGGGGAGCCTAAACCAAGGAAGAGGGCAAATTCATGCTCCATTTGAAGGGATGACTGTTCCAGGACAGGGATACTCCTGGAATCTACAAATGGGAAACTCTAATTGAAACCAACTTAGCAGCTAGTTAACTTTCTGTTAAATTGGCAGGCAAATTGAAAACAATTTGTGTCGGATTGGCCTGTCAGCTGACATCAGTGGCATTGTCTTGGTCACAATAAACAGTGGTTTATTGCATTACAGGCATTTCAAAGAGATCAGTGCAGTGTCTAAACAGAGATATTTAGTTAGATATGATGGCTTTTATTGTATGGTACCTGACTTAGCTGGTGATCACAAAAATAGTAGTCTCAACTTAGAGTTCTTAGCTTTTACATTTCATTGAAGGTCATCAGCCAGGTCACACATAGTCAGAAGAAAAAACTCTGAAAGATTCACAAATATTTCATCATTCAAATGTGGCCACACTCTTTCATGCCTATTACATTTTGTTAGTGGTTGTGAAATGGATCAACCTGATATTCAATGTCTGTGCTTTCTATGACTGTCATTAGCAGAGATAAGATAACCTACACTTACTTGTGCTCACAAACCTGTTTTTAAAGGCTGGAAATGGATATTTGACTTTTTAACTGTACAAACATACATGACAGCCATGCTGCTGATACAGTAAACAACAGATGATGTATGACCTTGACTGTTCTCTGAGGTATGAGCAGTCCCTTTCTGTGGAAATATTTCCTGTTGAATCTGCAAACATGACGTGGGCAGGTGAACTATAGAGATGCAAAAAATGATGTATTGATGTTCTCGTCAGGTGTTCATTCACATTGTTTTCTATAAATAGGGAGATTGTCCAATCATTTATCTAAAAATTGGTTGAAAATTAGGTACATTTATTGAGACCTTCTGCAAAACATGGTCCATGATGTAACAGTACACAGTAATCTTAAATCTTAAATACTCAAATATAGCATTGTGTAGATATTTGGCAAAACATACTTCTGCATCACAACATTAGACCCACGACGATAGAACTACTTATACTTTTAAGACGAGTGTTGAAAACTTTAAATCCTAAAAGCAGAATTAATAAAGTTATCACTTGATTTAACATGGTTACTAATCCGTAATGTGGATGGACAAATGTGGAACGTGTATAAGATTTTCCACAGACATGCTGCTTCAATTGGTTTCCAGTTTAATATAGCTGTTTATGGATTGGTCACCAATTGAAAAGGAAAAGGACCTTATTTCAAGAATTCAGGCAAAATAGGTTTCAGGTTGACACTGAAGCCTCTATATTGAGGGCAGTGTTGCTTTCAGCAGATAACTATCCAGCACAAAGTGTTTTTTTCACAAGGTCCCCCTTGGGCATATGAAATGACCCATCAGTGCCAGGATTCCCACCATTGGTGGGGCATTCCTGATATGGCTGTGTTATGAGTATTCTGCTAACAGTCTGATGCATGAGCGCTCATGACAGCCATTTCCAACAAGAAAATAAATATTACATCCCTCCTACACTGTCTATGGAGGGCCATGTATGCTGGATTGTAAACAAACAGAATCGGCCACTATCTAATTATGAATTTCATATAATGTTAAATGATAAAGGGAGGTTAAATTTGTAACATTTTACTTGAGAAACAGAATTTTGTAAATGAGCAGTCTTGTGGATATAATTATTTTTAGATGCACCTCCTGATCGTTGCTTTTAACGCACTCACAATCTTGGTGTGTGGGTTAAGAGAAGTTACAGGAGTGGCAGTGTAGAACTGAGGATGTCGCCTGGTTGTGAGTGTTTTTTTCTTAAAGATTACAGTGGATTTTATTTCCCAGCAGTTGTAGACTGGATCTCAGGTTAATGTTATGCGATCCGTCTGGAGGTTGCTGTGAGGTTAAACTGATCTGAAATTACATGCTTAGTTGTGATAAAAATCGAAGGCTATTATTAGCTTATCTTGTTAAACTACTAGCCAGGCAATCCTCATTACTTTTAATCTGCCCCACCTTCCATCAACTGTACCAATTATATTGCTGATATACGTGAAAAGGTACTTCTTTCAAACTACAGGCCTGAATGTCTTGCAGACTTATCAGTACTTTTATGAATTAACACAGTAAAAAAGTGTGCATTTATCACAGGGTCAAACCTAATTGGGAGCCACAATGAAAATCTGGGGAGAAAAGAACATTGAAATGTTGACTGGGGTTTTGAATTCTCCCTTATTTTTTTTTATGTAGTTTGTGCCCAAGCAACAAATAATGGTATAGAAATGGAGTCTTGGAGAATGGATTGTTTGTGAACTTCTTAGAAATGGGTAGTTACCTACATTCTGCTAAAATATTACATATCTTTTGATCTTTTATAGTACTACTGTCCTACATTCCAGCTTGGTATAATCTGAAGACTGTTTCCCTGTGTTGGGTTTTTGATATAAAAAGTACAGATGGTGTGTTGTCAGGAACCTACAGACTGCCTTTGGTTATGATTCCCATACTTTGCTACAGCGCACTAGTACAGAAATTCCAGTAAATTTACCTTGTACATTCCCTTGATCATTAGATCAGTGTTAAAGCATAATTCATTCATGTGAATACAGCCACATACTGCAACCAAGGACTTATACTGATTCCCCAAGTTGGTCATAGTAGTGTCAGCTGTGGTTTAGGCCTTGCTTGTAGTGTCCATGCTAGAGACCAAGTGGCACAGCAAACCAAGTCCACTGATATTGTAACTGCATTCTTTGCAGCTTAATGGTACTCTGCGTAAGTCATTCCTCATTGTTAAACTGCATTAAGTGACTTTTGACTACAAGGAACAGAAAGACTCGATACAATAAGCCTTTAGCACATTTGATTTCAGTGGCATGATACTAATCAGTTTACTACTTAACACATCCAGCAGAAACAGAGCTACACAAGCATTTCATTTCATGGTCTCTCTGGCCACCTGATGAATGTAAGTATAATATTGTTGTCAAGCCAAGGTTTGGTAAACCAGCATCACCAAAAAAATATCTGTCTCTTTTTTTCTTTACCAGCCACTTGTTTACTTTGGCTCTCTGCAGTTTCACATGAGGCAGGTAGCCTACAGTCAACTTGCAATAATGATGTGCTGGGGAGTGGCTGCCCATGTTTTATACTGTGTGTGCCAGCATTGTTTTGGTTTTGTTGGTTTGCACATGTAAGATAACCATCAGTGAGATAAAAAGCAGCTGTGTAGAGCTGCAGTATGGGGTGTATATTCATGGTGAGATCCTCACCAGTCATCACCCTTTAACATAATCAGAAGTTGATGCAGTATTAGAGTAAAAAAATATTGCTTTATGCAGCTTTAATGCATTACAGATTGTTCTGTATACGTGCCTAAACATGTATTTTGTAGGAAAAGTGAAAAAAAACAAGATGTTGAGAAGTAATTATTGTGCACTTTTTAAAAAACATTTTCAAGCTGCATACGTTGTGACTGTGTACACATCTGAAGGAACACTGTCATTTGATTTAGTTTTTAAATACTTTGTAAGTTCAGAGCGGTTTCCACTTGAACTAAGAATGGGCCAATTCATTTATTTATCAGAGTTGATCTGAATTCTGCCTTCAAGTGGGTACATGTTCTACTATCTGATGTCTACATCATATCTGTCAGATAAGAGCAGACAGCAGATTTGTCTAAGTCTTGTGAATTTCCTTCTATAGCCCTGTGACCTGGCATACATGAGGAATAACATAGGGAACCACAGCATATTTGTGTCAAATAATAGACTTATGATGATGTTTTTTTGATTTGATAGCTTGTGTTTTTGGTGCTCCTTTGGGGCATAGTGCAGTGGGGTAGTAGAGAACATTTTAGGCTCTGAATTAGTGCTATTATGGTATTATCTTCACAATGTGGTGAAAACAACAACATATAAGACATGAGAAAGCATTAATTCTGTAATTGCCTAAAACAAGATAGCTCAGTTGTTAACATAAAATGTAAAAGTTGGAATATTTCAGATTACAGTATTCGGTCAGGAGTTGCACACATATTCATTCCTTTAGTGGGCTTTTTTGTAGCGAGTTATGTGAATTGTGTGTCTTGGCTCAAAGTTTCAAAAATCCTTGAGCTTCTTCAAGTGGTAGAAAAACAAAACTGTTATCTTGTCTAAAAAAGTCATCTTACTTTCAAGTGCATTGATCGGGGCTTTTTAGTAAAAAGAGTTTATTAAATTACAGAGTATTATGTATTTATTTATTAAGTTATGTTTAAACCTTTACACAATATACTGTATATGAGTATACTGTATATAAAGTGTGTGTGTGTGTCTGTTTTTAACCTGCTGTACAGCCAAAAAAAAAAAAAAAAAATCAGACTACTTCTGACAAAGGTATGGCACACCCATTTGTGTTAAATCAACTAGGCTGCTGATGTTGTGAGTAGGAGGCAGAGTGTGTTAAATTACACAGTATCTATTTTTTTATTTTGAAATTTTGTCAAAAGCTATGGTTTTGTTGTTGCTGCCAATCCAATAAAGGTGAAAATAGTAGACATTTGTGTAGTTTCTTTCATGAAATGTGTGTGTTTGTTTAGCAACAGTCACCAACCTTCAAATCAGAACCAGCAGAACTCTCCAGAGTCGCCCTCATATTTCATCTGCTTGGCACCCATTTTAAGTAGAAGAAAAGAGAGATGTGGGCTTGTGACTGCGTGTTCTATTTGAATTCCCCGACTTTATGGGATCAGTGCAATTAACTAATGTCTGCCTGAGCTTAGGTGCACTTAGAAAATGGTTGGATATACAGTATATGTCACAAATGCGTTAAGTAATAATAAAAGGTGTCAGATACGCATGGTTGTTGAATGAATAATGTCAGTCTCAGTCTTCAACAAATATATTCATTTCGCATTCCCAGCTCAGTTATGAGACATTTCTTGTTAAAGGGTCAAGGGCTGAGACTGATATTCATCCCAGATTCACTCTCAGCAGCAAACCTTTTAAACAAATTCACTACAGAAAGATAACAGTGGATATCTCACAACAAATCTGAAAAAAAAGGAAAGATTTAATTTCAGGGTTTTGTCATTTCATTTTCCTCTGAGCCAGCAGATGGCTGATCATCTGCTAGGTAACAACTCCGCTAGCCTTTGCTTTAGTTAATGAACACCATCATGTCCTCTCTCGTTGTGAACAGTAGCCTCATTATAGAGCCTGATCCTTTGTTCTTGGTCTTAAATTGGCCTTTGAAATTCATGCACTCATTTAGACTCTTATCATCCCTGTCTTCACCGAGTAGTTTAGTGAAGAGACGAGCAAGAGGAGATAGATGGGGGGTATTGGAAGACGACAGTAAGAGCAGCAGATTTTGGAAAGGAAGTGGTTGGAGAAAAGCTAGCATGAGAGATAAACTGTCTTAGTAAACTGCCTAGATGGGAAGAGCAAGATGACAGAAAAAAAGGAGGATCAGGAGGGAGAGGAAAGAGGGGTGTAGGGAGTTATGTAGGTGGAGAGAGGAGGATGTTTGGAGAAGAAGAAAGGAACAGAGGAAGATGAAGAACAGTGCTCGGAAGGATATAAGTAGGTTCAGACTTATTTGTAAAATTCTGTTAAAATATATTACAATAAAAATGGATGAAAATGTTATTTACAGCAACCGTAGACTTGTTGTATCAAGCTATTTAAGCACCGAGTCTGAAAAACACTCATTACATAAAAACAAACTTTTGAAAAATAAGGTATCAAATCCTTTATGTTGTGTTTGTGTATATCAAATGTGTTTAATATTCATGCCAGCAACCGCGTTTCAGCGCAGGCCGTTTTTGGATGCGTTACCAGCTTTTTCATTTGTTTGATATCTAGTTTTGGAATGAAAATATGAACTCCTTCCTCCTACTAGAAAGCATTTCATCCACACTGACTATTCAGCCAGGCTGAGAGCAGCTTCGCAGTCCAGGGCTGCTCAATATTCATGACTCACACTATATCAGGAATTCCCTTTTATTCCCACAAATGGCAGCACTCTCCTCACTTCCTCTTTCCCTTTCCACCCTGCCACTTTCCTCCTCCTCTTTCTGTCCTGATTGAAAAAGGACCACCTGACCCTCCTTTGAGGTGGGGAAGTCATAATTGGAAGGGAAGCCAGTTCCTGCCTCTTTGTGCTAATGGTGGAGCCCTTGCGGCGCCCACCAAAAGCCTTTGATGGCATAAGGAGGACACACTCATAACAACCACACAAGAACACACCCTCATACATCTTTCATGGCCTCAGACTGTCTTCAAAAACGTGGGCTATGACTGTGGCCTGATAGCTGACAGGTGTTGCATAAATGATTGTGTGCTCTTGCATTATGTAATGTGCAGTGTTAAACATTTTTCATTTATTTCTCTATTAACAACACTCTGTGGTTTTGTGAGGCTGCACAGTGATGCTTTGAGCGACATGTCTGCAGGAGATCATCAAATCCTCCTAACAGCTAAATACCTTGCTTTATTGCCTATTTTGCTCTAAATCGGACGCTAATGTGCAAAATGAACATCATGCAGTATTGAAGAAGACTTGAAACCAGTGATTGAGACCATAACTCCATGTTGTTCTTGTTTATTCTCCTTTTCTTGTGTGTCAAGAACGTTGTCCTGACCTTGCCGGAAAACAGGGAACAGTTAAATGCAGCAGATTATATACCTCGTAAGACTTCATCCAGAAGATGTTAAACTTGTTTTAAAAAGTCTCAATATCACTATAATTAATTCTGGAGCTTGCTTAGCTTAGCTGGAAGTTGCTAAGTAGTGAGACATCTTACTTCTTTCTCATTTCTGTTGTGAGTTGTACTGTTCATGCAAAATACTGTTCAGGTAGTGATACAGAATTCAACGACAGTTTAACGGTAAATACATGAAAATATCTCTACTTCACTTTTTTAAACTCGGCACTGACTGAGCAATGTTTGAGAACTGCTTGAGTGGAAACAGAGTGAACCGTATTAGGAAGCCTGTGTCCTTAACTTTAACTTCATTGTGTCTGAAAAGTGGCAATAATTAGCTAGTCCAATCAGAGCTGCAGCCAAAAACACAAAAATGGCCAATACTGCAGAGTCATTTGACCTTGAAGTAAGAGTTGATCACACACATTCACATTGAAGACGAAAGCCAGATGTTGATGGGTGTTAGTTGTTTTTTTGTCCAGCGTGGAAGGAGTATATGGCCTGGCCAAAGAGTGAGCTTACTGAGTCTTCAGTCACCACACTTGCCCAGACCTTCACCTTATGGCCATAGTCTTGTATGGGCTGCGTGTTTTGACTGTCTCTGTTAAAAACACCATGAAGGCAAGTTCTTATGTTCTCATTTTTGCCGCAGCTCAGTTGAGATGGATTTTTTTTGTCACAAGCCTGGTGTGGGAGTGGTGCACTGGGATCTCTGCATGGAACTCTGGGGTGTTCCAGTACCAGTGTTAGATAACATATTTGCTATAGTTTGATCGTGCAGAAAGTTGTCAATTGAACTAACTAAATACAAAAATCTTACATTTCAGACGCACTTGTTTATAGTACTTACAATGTGGAAAAGTGTCAGTTCATAATCCGAATTTACAAACAGACTCAAGGAAAAAATAAGGCGTAGTTTCAGTCAACATCTAAAGAGAAACTGCTTTGGTTTCAGTCACTATCACTTGTTTGTAAGCCAATTATAGGTACTGCGTAATTTGTAACGCAGTGATGAGGCAGAGAGTACCTGCGGTTTCATGAGAATAATGTGAGAGCCTCTTAGCAGAGTGTACAGTATGAACTTGACATTTTATCACGACACAGTATCTTTTTTTTTTTAAATGTCACTGTCTCTCTAATTTGCCATTGTTGCTAAGGGGTACATTGTTCACCCAGTAACAAAATGGTTGCAGGTACAAGCCCTGCTGTGAACCTGAATGCTGTTAAAGTGCCCAAGAGCAATACGCTTACTGCCTTCTGCCCACTCTTTGCAGGGTTCCTTTGATAGGACCATGAGAAAAAGCTGATCATGTGAAATCACAGGAATTCTCTTCAACAGCTGCATTTCAGAGTTCAATCCTCCCATTTCACCTTTGGACCTGATGATTGCCGTTATGTAGGCTGCCTATCCATCAGTGGCCACTTGACTTCTTTTCCATCTTTTCTGAGTGCTTTAACTCCTTCAAGTGAGCACATTGGTTTTTACTGATTTTAAGAACTGCTCGGTATTTCACTTTAGGTATGAAATGTCTGAATCTGCGATTTTGCTTATTTTCCTTTAAGTCCCTGTTGCATCATTGCTCTCTCTTTTTGTCTTGAGTAACGCTGACTCCACGACTAAGAAACCTCTTTGTGAAATCCCACCTCGCCCTTGAGCGCCAAATCTTCTCTATGGCTAGGTGCAACTATGAAAACCAATTTAGGTCAGGGTTGTTATTTTGCCTGCAATGGGGTCACTTTGGCAATGTTGCTGATTTGGCTGGTAACTGCTTGGTAGGAAGGATTTTATTTGGTGATAAGGTTGCATAGATTGTTTTTAACATAAGATGGAGTATGTGTCGTGCTTGCCTCTTGATCTTTAAGGAAGAACTGTTTTATTTAAACCTTTATTTTCTTAAGGGACTGTGTGGAACTTCTGTGTTGAACTGGAAACTGGACATTATGTTATGTTAGCAGACTCAATTTATAAACATTAGATACTCTGGAGGCCCTGCAACATGTGTATTAAGCCACATCCTATGGACTATCATGGGGAATCCGACCCAGTTAAACATTATTAACAACTTAAATAAATCATCTACAGGCACGTTACAATCTGCTCACATGTTGCCACTGAAAAAGTGATTAATACATGTAAATTGCAATAAATTGTTACATAGAGCACCTTTAAATGTGGCCTTTGTGACTCTAGGTGTCATGCTTACTTTGCACTTGCCAACTCCACTGTGGAGATTCAGGTAAATGAGGACAGTGTATATCAGGGTGAGCTGAATGAGCAAACCTCCCAGAGCTTTCCAATTAATGAAACTAAAAGTAATCACAGAAAGTAGCCCCCTGGAAACTCCATTATGGCTGACTGCATAGTAATTGATAACAAACTACTGCATAGAGTCACCATGGCCACATTTATGGTAAATACTATACAACAGCAAGGTTATTTAGGGCTAAAATAGTGCTGTAATAAAGATATAGCACTGTTTTTAGAGCATCTGTCAATATGGAGACTCCATACCAGTCATACTGAGATGGAGCTAAAGGACTCATAAGTATTACATATTTTAAAAGCTGAAATTAAATATTAAACAAGAACTTGACAGAATAGAAATATAGATTGACGGCACCCACATCAGGAGCTGAACAGGACAACGGGTTATTGATTCATTTAAAGCACTGCAATGATCATTAAATCTTTAATTGATAAAATGCCAGCCTTGATCTACAGTACCACCTCTTACCCTTTTCCATCCTCCACCTTTCCAATCTCTTCATGCCTAATGGTCAGAAGCACTGAATATTTTAACACCAGTAAATGTGCAGGAATTGGGTCATAATGACCATCAGGTGCAGTCCAAATTCATACAAATTGTTATATACTGAATTAAAAAGGTGAGTCAAAAGAAACGTTAAACCTACTACAACTACATTTATTAGAACATTTATCCATCATATTTTATTTGAGGTAGAAATTGCAAAATAAAAAGTCTGTCCATATAAAAAATGTAATATGCAGGATGATGAGATGAGATCCTGCTGACGTGATGAAATTACTGTCAGAATCCGTGTTGCTTGTTATTAGCAAGAAGACCAAAACAAAGGATTTCACAGGGTGTTAATCATTTTTTTGTTTATTAAATGATCTCTGTACTATTATTTGATCTTATTAAATATATGTTGCGTCATGACATCAGTGAGTTTTTATAAAAGCAACGGTGCTTTTCTGTGTTAAAAATCCCTACATTGCTCATCTTTTTCTGTTTGTCTCAAACTGTGATGGAACCTCGTCCCTTTGCTTCCACGGTCAATATTGTCAGACAACTGAGCTCTCCACATCTGGCACTTTGAACTGCAGACATTCTTTCTCCTGTTCAAAAAGGATTTTATTGTGACAGAATGGGGCTCATTAAAGTATTGGCTTTGGAACTGCTTCAATCCACTTTCCTGACTGCAGCACCAAGAGAACATCTAAAGTTTTTTTCTCCTTATCCTTCATCCCTTCTACTATGATTTGGCTTAATTTCGACCAATATTCTTGCTTTATTCATACATAGAGGACAGTGACAAGCACCTTGATGAACAGTGGACGACCAACCTGTATTTTACTGTTAACCTCCCAGTAGACCCTCAGATACTGAAGCCCTGCCAGCAGATGTACAGCCAGCTTCTCTTATTCTCTCTCAGGGCAATTTAGCTGAATTAAATACCATAAGACAGTCAAATTACCCCCTTGGCTCCTTAGCATATTTCCTTTCTCCTCCTACCTCCCCTCTTTTGCTCTTCCTTTCTCTCTTTCTCTATCCCAAGGCAGTGTTTCCCACAGTAGCGCACCAAGCCTGACTGTGTTAGGCAGTTATTTAGTAAAGATGGTCCAGCAGCTTGCCTCAGGCCATCGTTATAGCTAGTTCTTCCTTTGTGGCATTTATCTCTGCTACTGTTGCCGAGACGGGAGTAGGGAAATTAATTAATGAATGACTGAATAAATAAGATAAAAATTAAATAACTTGAAGTTACATATTTCACTAAGGCAGTGTTTCCTTCACTATGTACATGTATGTTTAACCTTTCGTTGCATCCAAAAAATAGTCTGTTCAGTCGCAAGCATTTGCACAAACTTTCTCCTCAAAATATTTAATAACTGACTTCTGGGCAGCTGTCAATCTACGGTATGTATGTAATGATGGATGAGACTGCCAGGTATCCAGTGCTACAGTCCTGGTCACATTTGAGTGTCTCCCGTGTCTCTTCACTTCTTCCTAACTGAACATCAGGACTTAAGAGGGACTGTGTCGCTATGGAAACCATGTGCTGAGTCTGAAAAGCAACAAGGTTTCAGCAAGTTTTTTTTTTTTTTTTAAAGTTTATAAATAGGGCGCAATTAAAATGGATGTCCAAAATAGCAACCTCTTCATTATTCATTCATGAGCACTTTTATTTTGAAGATGCCGTGTAAGAAAACACAGGCAAAAAAAGGAAATCTAAAGCCATATGTAGCTCAGTGCTTAGCTCAGGGGCGGTTGTAGCTCAGGAGCTAGAGTCAGTCGTTAAGTGATCAGAAGGTTACTGGTTCGAATCCCCCGATTGTATCAATATGTGAGTGTGAATGGCTGAATGTGACAAGTGCTTTGAGTGGCCAATAGATTAAAAAAGCACTGTAGAAATGCAAGTCCATTTACCATATGTGTTGATATTTGCGTGTTATGTTTGTACTGTACATATTGTTTTTTTCACACAGGTAACAAGTGAACTGAAGACAACATACACAAAAAGTAATCCGTACAGATCCTTTTACCACCCACCCATGTTCTCTTCTGGACCGACCCGACCAGTGTCTGACCCTCCACTCTCTCGACTTCTATCATCCCTCGGGGTCTTCTGTCCCCACATAGCAGAGTCTCAACTCATGTCCTCCAGTAAAAACCACAACACACAGAAAATGTCAGATATCTAGGGGGATGCACTTTATCCACTGACCTCTCTCAATGATGCTGTGTGTGTTTGGGAGTGTGTTTGTGAAAGAGAGGAGGGCATCTCATCCTGCTCCAACACCAAGTTGTTCCCTATTGAATCTGACTGGAACAGTACAGCATGTACTACATGTTCACATTAGTTTTTGTGCAGTTCTATTTGAGTATTTTTGTTTACTATTTTGCAAAGTCACCTAAAATATTGATGGTGGTGCACTCACTACTTACAACACATAGTGGTCAGTAGTCACATCAGTGATTAGGCTGTAACACACTACATTCAAATAGAACTAGAACCCAACCAATACTCAACTTTTGGGTTAATAACTCCATAACTCAAGAATTAATATGATAATTACAATTGATGTGACATACACATGTCTAATAGGATACAATGATGAGGTTGTGACATTTGATATCCAATAGATCACAGGTTAAATGCACTGTGCCATCAATATTTCTCAAAAACATTTTCCACCAATGCCAATGCCATAGCTCTGGAGCAGTAACTTGACTGGTGCATGGATGCATACAATAGCAGTTTTTATAATTCTAGTTTACAGTTTAACAATTAACTTTATTGTCCTTAAGGATATAATTGCTCTGAAATAATACATTTACCAGCAGATTTTAAGATGATAAATTACTAGTCACCATGATAATCTCTAAAAAGTAAATCTTTCGTTTTTTTCAGTTTTCATATCGGTGCATATTGACTAACACATAGGTACTGATATATCTGTGAGTTGGGCCAATAAGTCAGACTTTAAATTGAGTACAAGAAAGAGTGGGATTGATAGTTAAAATGTCTGTGGAAATGTTAAATGCACAGAGGAGGGGAACAGCCTTAGTACCAAACAGGAGGTGGTGCTGCACTTTGTCAATGTGTGGAGGAAATTCCACTAGTAATGTAAAGAAAAAGACTTTGTCATCTTGTTAAAGGTCTAAAAAAAAGCTCTTTGAAATTTTATTTAGGGCTGTAACTAATTATATGAACATGATATCGCAGGATGGAAATCCATTTCTTCTAAGTGCTTTGTTGTTCCGTCTAAAAGATCCTTCATTCTAAGAGATAGTGAAAGATATTCAGTTTCCAGATCAGATAACAAATCCTCACAACTCAGGAGCTGGAACCAGATATGAAAACTAACAACTTCAACTGACTTGAGTGTTAGGGGTAGGGTAATAAATGCCTTTTGCCAAAATGTCTTTCAGAGTGGACCCTTGCAGTAAGGCAGTTAGTGTCTAGTTGACTAATCAACTAATGACATCATGCCCTCTCTTCATGAAACTTTCATGAGCAAAAATCCTTTCCTGATAGGTCAGTCGATTGCCAGTAATTGTTATGATTCATTTTCTCTCAATCGACTGATCATCTCAGCACTTTCTCAAATAATTTGAAAAAAGAACTAAAGAATGAGGTTGACCTAAACCACAAGTCCTAAAAATCAGCTCTGTTACCTTTCAATTCTTTGGCAAATGAAGTATTTTCTCCATCCTGCTTGCTTGTCACCAATTTCACTGCAAGCAAAATGAGAAATTGTGCTTTTTCTTTTCTCTGTCTGAACACTGTGCCTGCACTCCCAACTCAGTTTATTAAAATGCAGAACCAGCTGGACCATTAAAATGCCACGGCAGCAATACAGAGACAGATGAATTTGCAATCTGCCAGGCGGGCCAGCTGTTGCAACCCCCCACCCCCACCACCACCACCACCCTCAACCCTCCAGGGAAGCCTCTAGAAACTTCCTCGCCAGCAACCAAGGACAAAGGCCTCAAGGGGAGCTGGTTTTTAATTACCAGGCAGCCATCCCCTGAATATTACCACCAGTAGATTATCTCGCCATGTCTCACTGAAATGAAGTGGAATGAGGAGTGTTTGGGGGATCCAGGTGTGTCAGCAAATAGGGGTGGTGTCATCATCATGTCCAAACATCTGACTGTGTTAGAACTAGAGGCTTGATTTAAAATAGAATTATTTCTATTTTGTTAAGCTGATGAACTAATACAATTTGGACTTGGAATCAAAAACATGACAGCACCAAGGCATTTTTTGCTTGTCTTTATCAATCCAGGAGAAACATTTTCCTCTATGCAAACCGATGCAAATTCACAAGGTGGAATTTAAAATTTTGTCTTGTTTTTGTAATAGATATTAGGCAAAACAGTACAAGTTTAACATGTCATCAGCAGGCTAGTTGCTTTGAGCCTGTAGTTTATGCAGACATAGTTTAAACCTCTACTAGCTTCAGGGTTTCTTCCTCAGACCATTTTTTCTCAGAGGAAGCCAGAAGGTGCCTGAGTGCAAATTAATGGCAGACCTTTGAATTGCCTAGAAAGCATTTTATGTTAAACCTCTACAAGGTAAAGTTTGCTGAGCACACATTTTTCTCCTTAAAAGCACAAATGCAGATCTACATAACTATACTGTTTGATACAGCTAATATTCTGGCTGTCAGTCATTCAGCTACCATTCTTGTCTTTCTCTCCCCTTGTGTCATCCTGCTTCCCGCTAGTAATTTTTTCTGTCCTTTCATATTTTTACTTTAGATTCTCTACTATTCCATCTGCCCAATTTGTCCTTTTCTTGGCCCCTTTCTGTTATTCTTCCCATGTCTTTTTGCCATGTGTCTTATCAGTCAGTGTTACAGTATGTGTAAATGTCTGTAATGGTCCTTCACATTGAAGCACACCAACCAGTTTTGAGTCTTTATGTGGACTCTTGGCTGGAGGAGCCGTGGAGTGTGCAGCCCTGTAACAGACATGCTCTAACACTCCATCCTGCTGGTTCATCATAGCCTCTGTTCTCAAACATGACCCATCATGCACCACTCCCCACTCATGCTGCAGCCAGGCTCAGATGGCACAGCACTTGCTTTTGTTTCCTCATTTCCATTAGAAGGAACACTGTTAATGTTAGTGGTGGAACGCATTAAATTGATCCACCAAGGGCAGAAAAGGAGACTTCCGTCTGAGAACAGGATCAATAATTAGGTTTGACAAATGTATGGAGGTACCCACATAAACAGTGCTGTAAGGATTTCTCTCATTAACATAAGGAAGGTGTGTTAGTGTAAAACCTGCTGTGAAACGTGCCAAAGGGACCAGTTAACCCACCAGAGTGAATTTGATTATACTTTAATTTTAGTGACATGATGGTTATTAATGTTTAAAGACCTGCTTAACGCTGGCTATAGTAAGAACCAGTGAAGAAACATTGAGAATTTCAATGTGACGAAGATGTAAAAATATTGAATTTTTGCACAAGACATTGTCTCTCAGTTGCTGGAGTCCGAAAACCTTTGCTGGTTAAACACCAGCGTGACGCCCTCTTCATGTTTCCTCTGTCAGGTCTGACTGTCAAAACACCAGCAGGGTGTCTTCCTTTGTCGACAATATTCTAGATAAAGAAGTTCAGCTGGTGTCCAACTGAGAGGATTTAGTGTTATTTATTATAGATATACTGAACTAAATATAGTGTTCATATTGACAGTGTAAACAATGTTGGGATACCCTTTTGCTGATGCAGTCGTTTTCAACTTCCCAGCTTACTCATTCCTACAATCACCTAACTGTACTTTTCTTTTCTTTATTCTTAGTGAAAATGTGTTTTATTTCTGCTGACAGATACTATATGTTGGCAATATTAGAATGTTTTCCAAATTATATGATATACAAGTACAATATGAATAATATAGGGATATGAGCCTGACTGATACGCAGTTTTGCAGCTGTTGCCAAAATTAGGGAGTAAAAATCTTTTTTGTGATGATCCCAAACACTTGTGACAAAAATATGTAACGGAGGCAGGATATTTAACAGTTATAACAATAAACTTTACTGTCTAAAATGACATCAGTGAACTGTAACCGTAAACTTCACTCAAAATTCACTAATTATACATTATCCAAGTTTTCATATGGACCGATATCGACATATACACAGACACTGATATATCATTGATTGACTTATATCGGCTAATAATATCGGCCACCTTATTGTGTGGTCACCTTTTGTTAGTTTAGGGCTAAAGGACTAGAAAGTAACAATCTGGATATGGCACATTTTTTGTAAAATATTGTTGTTGAATTGTTAAAAAAATATCTTTCATATATATTCAGTTTCTCACACAGAAAACCATAATGTGAACTGATTTGCAACATTGGGCACAAAGGTATAATATGCCGTAAAGATGAGCTACCACAGCGAAAATACTTTGGCAAAATGTCATAGTATTTATTGTCATATAAGCTATTCTTAGAGCACCGTGAAATTTTGAGACATATATTGGAAATGTCCTCATATGACAGACAAAACAATGGCTGTTTTGTTAACAATCATGCCATCAAATGCAGATCAATCTTTTTGTTTATGCCGAAACAACTACTTTCCTGTATGGACTGGCTGATTTTATCCTGCGATCTCTGTTTCCCTTCAAGTGGCAGTTACTGGAGTTGTTTAGTTAAACATTTAGGTTTTGTGACTAGCTGTGTTCCCCCTGTAATTATTCTGTACACACAGTTTGACTTCATACCCAGCAATCTGTCTTCAAGGTTGCCTCCAGCGGTTTAACACTAGCAGCTTCCTCTCTGATTGGCTGGTCTGTCACTTCAGGACTTAGTGGGCTCTGAGTGTTCAGCTGTCTGAACCCAGCGTATTTCACTCCAGCCTCATCGGTTTAGCAAAGCGTGGCTCACTTTCTGTCAAGGGGCTCACCAGCCAGCACCCTTGGGCCCCTTCCACACCCGGGACTTACATAACACTGTCAGAAGAGAAGGGTAACTTGAGAGCTCGCTGTTTTCTCCAGAATGGTATAATAGGGAGAGAGAAGAAACTACTTCTAAGATTCTGCATTTACATTTTTGCATTTCAAGCATTTAAATACCACTTTAATCCAGAGAGACTGAGAATGTGAGAGCAGGTAGGTGTTTCATTATGTTGCTCAAGGACATTTTGACAGGATTCAGTGCTGTTGATGGACAGAGTGACTCATGATTCTGCAGCAGAACGTTGACATATTCACCTTGTGCTATGAAACACTCTTAAGTGTTGGCATATTTTTTTCTGACCTCACTGTATTTTGTGTTTAACACGCCTTATGTTAACAAACAACCCTGACATTATTACACACAAAAAACCTCGTAAAGTCAATTCATCTGTCATTAGTGTCAGATCTCTGACTCATTGTGTTGCTGACATCAAATATAGAGCCACTCTTGGCAAATCTAGTACTCAAGCCCTGCCATAACATTAGGCTCACAATGTTCAGTTTTTGGTGACTTTTTCAGAAATGTGTAAATTCAATTGTATGTTTATGATTTATGTCATATTTAAAGGTGCTACTGTTCTACCTTGTGCTGAAAGGTGTTTCTAGTTTTTTGTCCTTTCCATTTACAGACTTGAGCTGAGAGAAACATCTCTCAATATGATGCATTCCACAACACCACTGCTGTCACCACAGTTCTAAAACATATACTGCAATTTAGCAAAGGCCTTTTTGAAAGTGTCAAATGACATTGAACAATACTAGAACATGCTAGTTGCTGCGGCATAGTTAACCCTGTAAACGGTGTACATGGAATGTACATGGAATATACCGGTTGCATCAGTCAACAGCTGCTTACTGGGCAAAAGGTAGGTAATTACATTTAGCAGCAGTGTTTACTTCAGCAACACAGCTACCAATATCTGTCCACCCGGAAACTCCATAAATCACTGTGGTGCTCCAACTGGTCTCTGTTGTTGTTCTTGGAGGCCGCGTAAGGCCCTGATCCAGAGCTGCTCATTGAGAAGCTGATGGTACTTTTGTTAGCAGCTACTTTAGCTTTAAGTAAAGCTTTCTGTCCAGAGTTTCTCAAGTGAAAACTGGAAAATATTTTCTCCGTAAAACATGATCCAGTTTCACCCAAATCACTGAATTAATCTGTGTTTTTGCACAAGTTATAAAGGTGTGATTTTTGTACGGTAATCCTTACATGATGCTCTGGCGACATTCTTCTTTTTATAAATCACTATCTTAAAATAGAGAAAACCTTTTATTGGATGAAAAATTAACATACGCCCTCGAGTGCAGGATGAGTCATCGACAGTTTTACTGATTTTCCTGGATATTGCAAACTCCATTTAAAATACCTTCAAAACCGCTTTTTGCCATTGGGCTTGATTGTTTATAGGTGATATATGGAGTAAGACTTGTGTGACTAAAAACAGTTGAACAGCAGTTTTGACTTGACTTTTAAAATTGGACTGCATTCTTGCTAAGTAATTTTTTTGTTGGATGTTTGTTTTTGCACTATTGATGAATAGAGATAAAATGTTTGTTAAAAGTGCAGCCGTCTGCTTTATTTTCCTCTGCTTAATGTCAGACTGACTGAGTCCTGATACTGTACCACAGCATACTGTAGTAGTAGATCCAGTGTAACTACAACATGGTATCCTTTCAGTGGAAAAACTCAACCTATCTACCTGATACTGTGGGCACTCACAGCAGGACAGCATGACTTTACCTTACCAAGGTCACTGGTCAATGTCAGCTAGCCCCAGATGAGTGACCAGTGGCACCGTAAGGTCCCTGGTTTCATTTTACTTTCCTATTGGGACAGGGGGAAGCTAACAGAGCCTAATAGCCAGTAAGGTAAACAATAAGTGTACAGAGGACTTAACCAGTCGGCTGCAAGAGCACACTTGACATGGAACAACTCCAGTGTCAAGTCAGCTGTGCCAGCCCCTGAATGAACAGCTTTTATCATAAAATGACAGGTGTTTGCTCGTATTGCCTTCAAGCTTAATATAAATTAAGTCACAGTTCCCAAGGCAGCGATTAACATTCAAAATACCTCTATCAAGCATCTGCCCTTTTACTGCTTTGCTGCTTACGAGTGTTGCAGCAGAAGCAGTTTTCGTTTCAGGCTTTGGAGCTTGTTCGATCTCGTATGTTGTAATCACAACCAAAATTGTAACACAAATATTTACCTGCTGATCTGACACTTGCAACACATATGTCTTTCGTTTAAAGGTCTAGTCGAGGATTTAGTGGCATCTACTAGTAGAAATGGCATATAATATGGCATATAATTATGTTTTCACTAGTGTACAATCACATGAAACAAAGAATTGTTGTCTTTTTGCAATATTAGAATGAGCCTTTGATATCATCAGAGGGAGTGGGTCCTTTTCCACAGAGCTGTGTTGTACCACCATGTTTCTATAACATTTTTGTAAAATAAACCACATACAGCTTTGTTTTTATACAAAGCATATCATCTTAACAAATCCTTCATATAAAACTCAGCAGAGTGATTTAAATAAATAAACCTGGTTTGAGTGTATTGACACAGGAGTGACGCTCCTGTTTGGGTGTATTGTGTATCCACTCAGTTACTTTGCAGAGGTAAACCTCTTGACTTTATGAACCTGTCGCAGCTTTCACCAGTCGGGCCAGTTTGGTTAAATAAAATACTGTGGGATGTGGAGGTGGAGTGCAAGTTTGGACACATCAGCAGATTTTTATTTTTAGCTGCTTGTGTTAAGTAGGTTACCTGTCGGTGAGGTCTGAGTAATGGACTGTCTGCCCAACAAGCCCCCAGGCTACAATTAGAGGAAGCCTCTCATTCCCCTCTTTGTACATATCTCTGTCTCTCTGTCTTTCTCAGCTTCTGTCTCCATCTGTCTATTTCCATCTCTGTTATCTATCTTGATCTGTCTCTGTCTCTCTTTTCCTTCCCCCAATCGTTCTCTCCTTATTTCCATTTCCTTTTCTGTCTTCTTTTACTGCCTTCAGTCAGTCAGTTTAAAAGCCACCAGGGGATAAATCTAATGGGTACAGACAATACAGGAAAAATACACATGCTGACATACACACACACGCACGCGCGCACGCACAGTATGTTGGATTTAGAGTGATGGTGGACTGTGTTGATGTAATCCCCTGCCTGCGCTAATGCTTTTTTAATCTCTCTGTATTTATTATGTCATCTTCAAAATGCTGAGGGAGTCTGTGCTAATGTGTAACATTCCTGCCTATGTATGCGCAGGTGAGGGGGGGGAAGTTGGAGGGTTGCTTTGACATTTATGCTCCCATGCATTCATCATTGTTCATTTGTGCATGTGTGGTGACTATACTGCATGCCCTTTAGAATGTGTGTATATGGTTTTGTTTTACACAGGCTCTATAGGCCTCATCTCACACACTCTTGAGAAGCTGCTACCCGAAACTTGCATGTACTGGTGTTGCCAGTTGGAACCTAAAACTCCCTCCTGCTATGGGTTGTGTAAATCATCCCACCTGAAACTGCCACTTCTTCAGCAACTAAACATCAACATATAAAAACTAAGAGGATTACCTGCAGCTAAGAATAGCCTTGTCTTCTCTTCAGATATGATGCCGCCTTTCCTACCATGGTATTATCACAACCAAAGATCCTCGTCCTTCTCTACTCCCTGTCTGGAATTAGAACAAACACAACACCCTTCAGGATTCCCCTGACTCTCTGTTCCATTGATCCACCTGTAGCAGAGGGTGAGATTTTCGGGCTGAAGATTTGGTTGATAGCAGTAGTGCAATGATGCTCAACTCACTGCTAGCTGTGAGTGCTGCACTCAATGACCACATCCAGATCCCTCCCCAGCTTCAGGGCATGATCAGCTGGTGATGCCTTATGGTGTTGCACCCTCTGTCCAAGCCATGGCTGGAGGGGTGAACAACTGGATTCACCACATTAAGACTCTATATAACCATACTTATATGAACACAGAAAGGGTCCAATGACCTGTTCACTCTGCTGCATGTGAAATGTATGGTTTTTTAATGGAGGAATCCATGGGTTTGTCCTGATTAACCAAATGACATGAAAGTGAAATGAGACCTATGGAGCCTGTTGAGAGGGCCTGTGCTCATAGAACTAGGTTACAGATTAGGGTTTATTCAGTTTTATCTTTGTAAAAACCAGGGATGGACCGCTATGTCCTTTTCATGGCTGATACCGATTATTAGAAATCAAGGAGACCGATAATAAACCTTTGGAACTGATATTCATTTGCAGGTAAAATGTTTGAGAATTTTGGACAACCAGAGATGGAATTAGCCTAAGTGAAATTAACTCAAGTTCTAATCTTAAGTACAATTTTAGGTTCTTTACATGACTATATCCTTTGTCTTCTACTTTAAACTTCTTGGTTTCCAAGACGTTTAGTTACATTCATTGTGTTTCTTTTCTGCGAGCTGCTGTTGGTGTGTTACTTTTAAGTGTACCGCCGTGATTCTGAGGCTGAACACAACTTAGTTAAGGACATGTGGAGTGGAGACAAAGACTGTTTTAAATCCAGCAAAGGGATCCATGTCAGCTTTCTCTTTTGGGTGAGTTCAGTGGGAAACAGTTGTTACTACAGTGGTGTACTAATGAGTAACTACTACGGCATCTTTGAGTTATACTGCCACAAAAGCAGAAACACATTCATCATGATACTTCACTGAATACATCGTTGTATGGCAATTTGGTAGACATCGCTCAACCTAAGTGTTCAGCAGGAATGTGCAACTGGGACACTGATCGAGAACTGATGCTGCTGATGAGGCTGAAGTTCCTCCCAGAACACCTCAGCCTCCCTGCAGAGATCAAAGTGCTGCCAGCTTCAGCATACAAGCACTTCCACACGTCCATTCAAAGTTCATAACTCTTATTTTGGCAAGCAGCAAGGGAAGGTACGAACTAATCAGCTCTGCAGTGAATCCACCTTAAAAAAGAATGGATTTCAGAGACAGTGAGGGAGAGCAAGGCAGTGACTATGGCTTTGTTATTCCCGAAACAACTGACGTTGCCATTTTGAGTTGCGCTCTACTGAATATAGTACAGCAGGATGCTGTGGTGCTTCAACTTTCTCAATGCTGCAGAGTGTCGTAGTGGTAAATGCAGAGATGACGATAACATATCGACATTTACATCATTGTACAGTCCAACATATAATAAAGATATAAATACATGTCTACTGTTTGTTATTTCCGTAGCTAAAAATTATTTAATATTACTTTTTACATTTTTTGAAATATTGTAATCTTTATCAGAACTGGTACATTGCACTGCACCTTGTAAATTGTACGCTGTTATCTGTGTGTGTACAGGATGTGCTTTTACCTCCCAGCTTAGCAGGACTCTTGAACAAATTTTGGAGCTACAGATACAAACCTGCATTCTTTTAATTTCATAGCAGAAAGAGAGCATCGCCGCATGAAATATGTAAGAGAAAAGGCTGGTCTTGTAAGCGTGCACACCAAGACCACAGGGCTTAAATGTCTTTGCATGTTTGCTTTCTGCATTGAAAATGAGAGGAGATGATGCAAATATTTTGGAGGACACATAGAGGGGCAAGGAAAGGAAGAGGGAAGGAAAAGGAAGGAAGATGAAAGAAATCAGAGAAATATATAACAGGGAAGGAAAGGAAACGGGGGTAAAACTGTAGCATGATACAGATGATACAGTAAGAGATGGGGCTGAAGTAGCATAGTGATGTAGAAAAAAGGAGATAAGTGGGAAGATGAATGAGTAAAGGTATGGGCCCACATGGGGGTAAAGAATTCAAGGAGAGAAGGAAATATGCAGAGGGAAATTGAGGGTAAGAGAAAGAAAGGATTCAAAAAGAGAAAAAGGAGATTAAGAAGTGTAGAGGACGTCCTCGCTCTCATTTTGTGTGGTGTTCTTTGAGTAATGAGGCTGTTAATTAATAGAGGCATGCATGGTTTATTAAATCAAAGTGTTTACAACTTTCACTGTCAACCAGATTCTTGCTGGTCGTTGCTGATGTTGCCATGGTAATTACAGTGTTGTAAACGTATTTGTGATTGATGGGCTAACTCGTAAAAAGTAATACATTAATCATTAGTCTATAATTATTTTAAAAGTAATGTTATTACTCGCTGAGTAATTAATTAAACTGAGTTTTGTGTGGCCCTCCTGAAGTCTCTGCTCTCCTGTAAGTAGCAAAGAAACGGCACCGTGCCAATGTTCAAAAGACAGTCAAAGTATTTGGAAAATATCCACCGACTGAAAGACACATTTCCACAGTTTCTAACTTTAGCTATCATTAGTCTTTGTGAAGATAAAAATATATATATATTTGGAGGAAAAACGTTGCATTTCATTCTTCAATCTAGTACTGTAGCCATTTAAACCTGCAGTGAAGTGACGTTTTGTCTTCCCGATCTGGCAGTGAGAGTAACTGCACAAACACTGTTGACGTACTTATGACGCCATAGGCTGCGCCATACTCCTATTTAGGCTAGCTCCTATGAAGCCAACTCCATCGCTATGGTTTCTTCCTCCCTCTGCTCTGGCAAAGCAGTCTTTGCATCGCTATCAAACAGCTATTAAAAACAGTGAAATACAGGGAGATTTATTTGACAGCAATTGGCTTAAACAGCATTGTGTGAACTCGTTTGGGAAAGGCTAGAAATTTAAGGGACATTCATTTATATGTGAAAGTAAAACTACAGGTTCGATGTAAGGAAGGCTGCAGCTAATAGTTATTTTCTAGATTATTTGATAAATAATTTGTGTTATTTAATATCAGGAAATAGTGAAAAATCCATGTTAGAATTCACTGAAGTGCAGTAAGTTATCAAATAGTTTCATTCAGTAATTCAGTTAACAATCACAGCAGACAAAAAGAAGCAGCAAACATTTGCTTGAAATTATTTTTAAAGGTTAATACATTGTAACTAAGATTTATGACAATGTGAAATGTAATTTATCAATCTTTCGTGTCCCGTTTAGGAAATTAGTTTTGCTGCCAGGTTAAGACAACCATGAACACATTAGAAAAACATCTCACAGAACGCTCCCTTCATTCTTGAAGAGCTGCATCTTGTTTTTGTGCCTCAGAAGGAACGCAATGTGAAAACTGTTTCAACTCAATTTCCAGCACATAATACACAGAACGACACACCACCTCCACACTACAAATCTCATTAAAGCATTACACACAGTAGTGCCAGAAGCTTCAGTCAAACTATTCATTGTGACTGTGTGTGTGTGTGTGTGTGTGTGACTGTGCATGTGACCTTTCGAGGTGTAGAAGAACACAGAACATAAAATAACATGAAATACTAGTCGATCCTGTTGGCGAGTCAGGAGTTTAAAACGATCAATGTAGTTTATCAGCTGTTCCTTTCATGCAAAAGAACATGTTAATGTAGAGATAGATATCATTTCTGCTGCAGGAGCATCGCTGCAGGTAATATCATTTCTATTTTCCTCATTAAAGACATATCTATCTCCTCTCATCCCACCCATCATTGATCAGGATGATATTTTATATGACCCATCCGATGGACTGAGATCCGGCCCTGGCACATCTGGCTCTTCAAGGGAATGGGAGACAAAAACAAAGCCAAAACACACTCATGACTAAAGTTTAAATACAACCCCTTGGCACCATGCGCCGCACTACAGCATCGACTCAAGAACACTTCATGAAACCATTGAAAGTAAACGCAGTTAGTTTGCAAATGATTGCATTGTGTAATTCACAGCATGCTGACTTTTTGGCAATCAGGATTGTCGATAGATAGATAGGTAGATTGGTAGATAGAAAGATAGGAAGATAGAAACTTAATTGATCCTGAGGAAAATAAAGGCTTTAAGGGATGGCAGAAAAGCTTACTAACTTTGTTGTCTAAGTAATCTCCTGCCGAGCCGGAGCTGTTTGAATCCATCCCTGAGCTCCGCGGGGTTTTTATCTTTTAGGGTCGAAGGATCTCGATGTACTTTTACATTGAGGCAATACGGGACCTCCTGACCAAGACCTTTAACCACATTAGAATTATTTTTTGCAGTGTTTTCCACAAACATGCAGCAGACTGCCTCGCCGCTCTGTGAGACACTCTAGGAAACAAGGAGAGGAAAGAAGCAAGCGAGATGAAATATCACACTCGAACACATTTTCTCTGTGATACACACAAACACACATCAAGGCCAGTCGGGCTCAGCGTTGCTTTATCTGCAGCTTACAGTGAGTTGTTGGAGAATTCTTTGCTGCCAGTCTCCTCTCCGGTAGTGTTTGCAATGTGCATGTCTCAGAGTGCATGTGCGGAAAAGAAAGTGAGGGGGGAATAGCAGAGGGCCTGCCTATGTACAGTACTATATGTCTGTTTGTGAGTTAGACGCACAAAGGAAAACAAACAGCCATGTTTGGTATATGTGTATATATGTGTGTGTACACTGCAGCGGCTGTGGATTAGATGGTGCAGACGAAGAGACTAAGGCCTGGGGAGAGCTGTTGCAAGAGGAATGAGACAAAAACAGTGACATAGCAATGTATTGCTGCTTTGTGTCATTGCTGTGTTCTGAATTCAGCACGATACACTCCCTCTCTTTTCTACTGTGTATCAAACAGAAAAGATATGTATGAGCATGATCAGTGAAAATGTCAAAAGTTGTGCATGCTGACAGGAAAAATTCTTGCTGTTGTCATCTCGTGAATACATTTAGAAATGAGTGCATAAAAAGCATAAGAATTTTAACATGCTCTACTCTAACTCAAGAGCAGGAAATAAAATCTTAATACTCAAAATTTGACTTTTGTTGTCACGTGTCTAAAGCGTGCAATCTTTGTGTTTTACAGGACTCGGCTCAAGAAGGTGTCATCACCCGGGATATTCACCGCACCTTCCCTGCACACGACTACTTCAAGGACTCTGACGGAGATGGACAGGATTCACTGTATAAGATCTGCAAGGTGAGCTGTAATGTCCAGATATTTAAATTTCATAAAATCAGCACCGGATCATACAGAACCACACAATACCTCGCTTTTTTTCATGACATCACAGAACAGAAGGCAAATCTTGATTTTCAGACTTTCATGCTGTGTTTGAGAATCAAGTGCTATGAGATGTTTGGTAAGGCAAAATTAGTGCCCATTCCTACAAAGCCAGCCATTAGTTTTTTTTGTTTTCTGTTCTTTGTGGTTTGGCAAGGCCCAGTAGAATTTAGTTTGGCATTTCAAGTTGGCTCTGCAATATGTGACTGACAGTGCCGCCTTTACTGAGACCTAAACCCTTCCTACACATGACATACCGGACATACCCATCGCGCAATGGATAGTCATTGATATTCTCTTCCAGATTTTTAAGCGGAAGAATGTGGTGGCTGTTCTGTAGGTGGCAGATATCTCTCAAATTAGCCACCAAAAGGGATTTATGACTACAAAGTTATGGGCAAGAAATAGACTTTTCAGTTGCAAAATGATTTTATTTTAACTCTCTGTTGTCTTCCATATATGGTTTAGGTCTGGGCATTTTTAGTGGCAGAAGTAAAGCCATCATTTTAACGGCTCTCAACAATTCAGTGATTTGTCCTGATTCACACGGTCAGGCTGAACCTGAGTACATGTTGTTCATGTTGTGCTGCTTGTTATTATTTATAGGCCGTCAGTAGTGACTACAGCAAAATATATCTGAGAAAATAAGGCTAAAGGCGCAATATCAATTTAGTTACAGATCAAAAAACAGTAGATTTAAGGCTGTGGGTGAGGTAGGGCAGTATGGCTACTAATATGTTATGTAAATCCTAACTTTAAAGAGCGATGCGCTCATGTTTAAGTTAATAACACATGCCAAGTCCTCTGTACTGTCTTCAAGGTACAACAATATAAAGGTGTGGTTTGATAAAAAGAAGACACATCCTTACAAGAGAAACGCCAGGTAAAAACCCTCTTTACAATGTATAGTGTTAAATGCAACCTTGGTATATTAAAGACCTATAGCAATCCATACAAACTTACGCATAAAGTACTAAACAATCCTTCCTGTGGACCTTTTGCGGCTCAAATACCGTACCATAAAAACATGCAGTACCGTTTCCTTTTCATTAAGGTGAATATGGAAGGTAAGTGCTGTAAGAAGAGGGTCCCATTGAATTTGCATCACAAGGCAATTATCTGTGGAGACACATGGTACATTTTATTCAGACAAAAGCCAAGGTCAGCACTACTGTAATATCTTAAAGCCACTCTTAATATCTGTCACTGTCCTTCTCCTAGCTTCGCTGCAGCTGTGAACTCAACCAAGACGGTTTCTTAGGTACAGGCGTCTTTGCACTGCCCTACAGTACATCTTACAGCTCTATCACAAACAGAAGCACTATGTGTAAAAATCATTGCTGATTTTTTTTTTTTTTCAAGTAACCAAATGTCAAAAAGGGATTTTCTTTTCAATCGCCACATCTGGCACATGTATCTGAAACACAAGAACTTCCATGGAGAATAAATAAATGTTCTTGAAAAGAACATTTATTTATTATGCTGTGTGAGCTATAACTCCCGTTGCTTTAATTAGAAAACTTCACTCATGGAAGAGCTGCTGAATGTAATTCCTCCAATCAGCATAGCCATCTAGTCAGTTATTCACTTTATTTGTATGTTAACTTTGAGTGGATCTGTTCTTCAAGGTTTGTGATGTTTGGAAATGGAACTAAAAGGACATTTAAATATGATAATCTTCATGATTCACCTGAAGAGTAGATTGTGAACGCATTCAAGATCGATCTCAATTCAAATTTTCTGAATGTTAACATGCAAATTTTTACACCTGTATCAGCAATGTTATCATCAGGGATGTTAACTGAAGCGTATTTGACTTGTGAATAGCAACAAGTGATTATGCCAAAATGTTTCTGGGTAGAAACGAGGAAAGCCTGACTATCAACAGAGATTGTTCAGACACAAAAAAGTTATTGTCATGTTTAAGCATAAATAACTATGATTGACAAACAACATAACAAGGTAACAGGAAAATGCTACGGTCATCAGACTTCATTAGACAACTTTTCTATAACTTTAATTAGCTAAACCAGTAACTAGATGCGAAAAGCTTGTGTTCAATAATTATGCAATCAACAGAAATCCATTTTGCGCAAAGCAAAGCCAAATGAAATGAGTATATACATTAGACACAAAGTTTATTATCACAGAAGTTTTTTTTTTTTTATTAATTAAGATCAAAGGTACTTTTAGATTTGATGAAGTAGGACTTTCGCTCCTTTTGTATTTTCCTGGCGCTGCAGAAGTCGAGTAGGGCTGGTCAGCGCTCTGGGAGAACCTGTCAGGAGGGGTTAGCATCCAGTCTGGACCCAACTAGGTCAGTGGCGAGCCAGCCTTCATTTGTATGCAAATCCATGTAGATTTGCTGCTGATAAGGTTGGTTGGATCTTGAGGCATGAGTGGATTACAGGCACAGAGGATCCAGGACAAAGTTTATATTCATCTTCATATCTTACTCAGTAATAAGCCTGGAGTCCTTTATTTTCGAACATTTATTCTTCGGGGAAGGTCACCTGAGCTCTGTGCTCTTTTTCAGTGATAATCTGATTCATTCTCTTAATGTTGCACTCAGTCACACCTCCAGCTAACCTGTACAACCTCACATATCTACTGGTGGTCACTCAGAAGGCCTGCTGGGGCAGTGGGGGGTTTACTGCCCCACTCAAGGGTACACGGAAAATTGGTTTTCAGGGAGAGGAGAGCATTATTCTCCTAGCTGGTGTGGGGATTAAAATCTGTGACTCCTAGATAAATGGATAAAGAGAATACCTTCTATGTTTCCATGTAAACAGAACTTAAACAAAGCAGGGGGAAAAGCAAACATAATAGCGCCTCATCAACCAGGCTAATGTTGTGTATCCCTGTGATCACTGAGTGTTTCCATGCGCACATTATTCAGCATGCCTACTCATATCCTAGTGACCACCATCCTGATCAGATGTATGTATACTTGTAAGCACAATGCCAGTGTAGAAAAGGGGGAGGGGGCAATCAACTGTATGTAGGCATTATTCACAATTAGAAAGGTAATCTCGTTAATAGTAGAATTCACAGAAATTTAAATGATTATGATTAACAACACTAAGTCCAAATGCCACATCAATAGATCTACTTTCATAATTTCACATCCATTTTTGGATAACCTTTATTGAATTCAAGGGAGGGTATCTAAAAGAATGTCATTTTTTCTATTTCCTAATTAAGTTCAGAGGATCAGAGGATCAAAGGATGTGAGTCCTTTTTAAGAGGCACAGAAATGTTAGTCATTTTATAATGTTTGTTGCCTTAATCCGTGGGCTCCAGTACACTTTGCACTGTATTCCTGAGGTATTTCCTGGTACTAGATACCCTTACTCTGAGAGCACCTGACAGGCTGTTAACCCCATGTGAAGCAGTGGAAGCAGGTTAAAATTCTTCCTTCATTCACATTATTTTCTCAAGGATGCTTACAGCACATATAATCACTGGTAGTCCCATTGGCTGTTCCAGGAGAAACCTGTGGCCTAAATATTTTTAATTTAATTTTTTGATATAATTTTGTCAGGATGCCCTGGTTATTTGAACCAAAACAACTCTCATGGCTTTTACACAATGATTATTTACACATTTGTACTGTCTAAAAAGTTTTCTCCAAATGTGTACACTTATAGAAGAATAAGAAATTGTGTTATGTATGAGAAACTATCCATATAGATTGTAACAATCCACCCCTCCGAGCCTATTATCTGCTCACTCTAACAAATTTAGATTTCACCCACCAGGACCTCCCCCATCCATCTGTCAGCATGCGCTCCTCCCAGCCAAGTTGGGGACATGTGAATGCCACACTCCATCAAGCATGTCAGCTTGTAGATTACACTCCAGACAGCTCCACAAGACTTCTCTATTACCTCCACGTAAAAAACCCCAAATTAGCTGAGCAGATCAGCAGTGGAGCTCTGGATGTCCACACTCATTTTTCTGAGCACGGAAAGGGGGAGACAATCTTTGAACCCAATATACAGAGGTTTGACTGCAGCCAAAGTTAATGTGTCCATCAAAGCATGAACATCCGGACAAAATATCTAGGAGGAAGATATTGAACTGCTACCAGCGTAATCATTTCGAGTGGCTCTAGATAAAGGCTAAATTAAACACACATAGTATGTGAGGAAGTTAGAGTAAAGTGGTGTGTTTCATCAAACTTCACACAGTCCTCGAGGTGTACACCACATTTGTACAGGGTCCATATTGTCTGGATTCATGCTCAGTTTTGGTGCTTCTGGCCTCTCCAACATTTTTGAGCTGCCGGTTTTGCTGTATTTCTTATCTAGAGGTCAGGTGTGCCAGTTCAACTCTGCGTGGTTCCCTCTGATGCCTACCATTCAAGCAGACATTGCATTCACATGAATTTGCTGTCCAGTGTAAATGGTTCTTTCGGCAGCCAGTATGTCTTACAAGGATGTAGACACATAAGAGTTGAAGCTGTGTGTAGTGTTCTTCCCCTTATAAAAAATAAAACTGTAGGTCAAATGGTTTCAGACACGTTTGCCTCTCCCTGGGTCCTTGTTTACACTGTGAAAAGGCCTGTCTGTTTGCTCATTAGTATGATTGGTGGGGTGTGTCAACTGCCGACTGTTATGAGACAGCATCTCTCCCGAACGGTCATCTGAAGGTTACTCTCCTTGATCAGTCTTCCATACTTTAATGACCAAACCAGCCAGGTTTTTCATATTGGACAGGCCCCCTCCACCCTTACTACAGCAGCGGTGAGAAGTTTTGTGTCGTGGCGTGACTGCCTTCTCCTTGCTGTACTCACTGTAATGGTCAAGCCAGGTTGTTGATGGAGGCTTGCAACCAGACTGATTGGTGACTGAAACACATTTATTATTGTTGTACTGATGCCATGATAGTGAACACAGGCAGTACTAAAACCAGCTGTATTTTTATATTTACACAAAGTTTTAAGTGACAATGTGAAAACAATGTGACAATGAGAAGGGGGTCACCCATGGTAATGAACCTGTGAGGATACTCTGCATGACAGAGGTTTGTAGCAGGTTTCTGCTTATTGGTTTGCTGTTTGATTTCACTCTTAAATCTACAATATGTAATTATCCACCTTTAACAAAAAATAAGACATTTGCAGAGTGTTTGTGGACAGAGACGCTGCAAGCCAGAGCTGGCTAGAGTTTTGTGGGCTAAGCCATTAAACAACCACCATTTCTGATGAAAATCTGTCTGAAATGTTCACACACAAGGTAGTTTTGAAGTTTTCTTCACGTTCAGTTTAGTATCATTCTCTGACTTCCCTAACCCGGAGGTAGTGTCAGCAACCTAATGAAACTACTTTGAGTTAACTTGGTGATTTCTCTGGGTTTTAAACATTGTTGGAAACATTTGGGATAATGTAAGTACACAACAAATTATATAGCTAAGACCTAGTTCTTTTAGACATTTTAATGCAGAATTCCTACATGTTGTATCTTTAATTGCTCTTATCGTGCCACAGTAGTTAGCTGATAGGTGAAAACTCGATGGTACACAATGTTCTCCCAGCCAAATCACACAAAAGCACAGCGGTGATCTAGGGAGCACTGTTGAGCGTTTTACAGCTAAAGAACCAGATGTTTTTGTCAAGAGTTGTAGTAGACCACAAGCAAACACGACAACACGATTGGTCAGGTTGTTTAATAGCTGCTGGATTTGATGAGCAACTGTTCTGACAAGTTCTTCTGACAATATCACCATAATGTAAAATGTTGTTGAAGATCAAGCATATTTCCAGTTGATAGTTTGGTGATTTTCTGTTCATCAAATCATTTCTCTGGTGCTATTTTATTAGATACAAGGTGTTCTCTCAGCATTTAGGGAATAGAGAGGGGAATAGTGAAAGAAGAGACCGAGGTTGCCACTGACAAAGAAAAAAACCAAAGACAGGGACTAGGGGAAAGTCCCTGGGGGAACTCCTCTGAAAAAGAGAAACATTGGAACTGTCTCTAAGGAGATGTCCTCTGTATGTGCTGATGCTCTAGATCAACAAGATACTAAGCTTTCAAGATCAGATGGTGGAGAGTGTAGCTGTTTCTTGCTTTGAGAAATTAGCCAAAATTCCAGAGCATATTAAAAGTATTCCACATCATCATACCACATGGTCAAAATATACATATTTTTTGGGATGACTCAAGAATTACTGTTCTGCTCGTGCTACCATACCATACCAGGTAACTCTTCACTGTTTTGGTTGAACTGTGCAGCTGTTTTTGTGAATGTATGTAACAGCTGAAAAGCTTAGAGAAATCAGGGCAATAACAGACAAAAAAAAGGGATAGTATGCACCTCCCAAAGGTGGTGATAACATGTATGTAAATGTGACTCCCAGAGGTTTAGGCCTGGAAACATAATGTTCATTCGCATCGCCAAAAGCTTTAATAACAGATTTTAGATTTTTTTTAGTCATCTGAAAAATAAGGAAATGTCTCTCATACTCCTTCAAATTGGCTCTTTTTTGCGTCCTTGAATTTTAAAGGGGCCAATCAAATTTTATGAGTACAGGACAAATGATATACGGAGTATCATTCATCCTTAGTCATTTTTAGACTTGCACTAACCTTCCAGCAGTGTGAAGAATATTCACACCATCAGTTACATCACATCCATGATGATGGTATACTATTTAAGCATCCCAGTATTACCAGGATATGTCATTAGCATCTGTGCGCATCTGCACAGTTGTGTGGTTGCTTAACGTTATGTGGTATTTGTGAGACTCACTGATCCTCACAGTAGGCAGTCTTAAGTGTTTTTATCAGGTTTTAATGCTCAAAGAGGGTGAACTATCCTCAGCTTAAGCAATGGCATTTTCATGTTGACATTATTGTTAACGTTTTTTCCAACAGTACAGCATTCATCTATTGATTGTAAACAGATGTCTTGCTGATAATAACCAAATTGATTTTTTTCTCTCTTTCTCTCTTCTCTCTTTCTTTCTTACTCTCTCACAGGCCTATTCTGTATATGATGAAGAAATCGGTTACTGCCAGGGTCAGTCTTTCCTTGCTGCTGTTCTGCTGTTACACGTGAGTTAACTCTATCCATCTATCCACTGAGCATGCCTACGCATGGTTACGACAAATGCACCAGATAGATGAATAGGTAGGTACAGTACATACACACATGCATACAAACCTGGGTTCAACAAATTAACACAAAAACTTTTTACAATTTGAAACAAAACAAGCTCACCTCAAACATGTAGTTGGGTTAGTGTTATCTCTGAAACACTTTTTCTATAATTTTGTCTACCTACTCATGCTCATAGATACATTCTCAGCAACAACATAGAGTGTGCAGGGATGACGTATTCTTGTAGGCTAACCAGGAATCTAGCATCGGTTCAAAAACCCAATGAGATTTTTTTTATTGGATTTTGGATTACTGCAGAAAATATGCTCTGTGGCAAACACAAGTGTATGATACCTTCAGATAGATGATCCTCACAGATGAACACCACATGTGATTTTTAAGCGTAAATTAAATCACTAGAAGTCAAAAGCTAATGCTTGACTATAAACATCACCAAAATGTCTTACTACACAATTACAATACGTAGTTAGAATAGTTTGTAACTAAAGCCGGCCTGTAAAGACGGACGAGTGAGTAGATGAGACTCTGTGTTCAGCATGATGATGTTTAGTGTCCGTGACAACTTCTGTAGTTTCATTTGCCACTTGTTAGCAACCGGCGCTTTTAAAGACACATAGGCGCTTTATGATCAAATTGTGGGACATTTAATGATGTATTTTATGTCACAGAACAAAATGTGTAAATATTTTAAGCCTGTGGTAACTTCAGACCTTATTTCAGGCTATTAACCTGAAACCCAATTCCGACAAGGCAACCGAATGTGCAAAAATGCTAACTGGTTTTAGGGCTTATTACTACAGCACTCTCTTAGTATAGCTTTTCTTCCTTCATGGAAAAACTTGCTTATGTAGCTTTTCCCTCACCCTTTGCTTTCAAAATAAAAGCTCCACCACAATAAAACAGACTGAATTGAGGCTGGGGGGGGGGGGGAGAGAGACAGAAGCTTTCTTTTCAACCACAGATGTGTTTTCAAACTGCTGGAGTGAAAACAGTTTATAGCAAATGTGAATGAATAGAGGGAATAAGAGAGTGCAGCTGAGTGACAGAGTCATAGCAGAAAAGAGGGAGTGATTTTCAAGGTCACGGTCAGACACAATTTTTAAGGAACTCTTGCTCTATACAGTATACCCCATCCCATACATAGATATATTTTTTTTGTCTAGTCTTTCTTTTAATGTATTGCTTGTCTGCTTAAAGTACAAGAAATCTTACTTGGGGAAGGTTTTAACAGACAGATGGAGGAGAGACAGAGGAGACACATGGAGGCGGGAGTCCCAATAGGAGCAGAGACAGCGGTTGAAGTTTGGTCGAGGTCCAAAAGACAAGGGCAGCAAAGGTTAAAGAGGAAGAAGGGTGGAGAAGAGAGGAGAGGTCAGAAAGCAGTGGGCTGCAGAGAGATGGTTAGAGAGTCATGGAGGAGAGCTACGAATGAGTTTATCATCATGAGGTATAGGGGAGAGGAGACAGGAGTGTAAAAGAGAGGAGAGTGGAGGAAAACAGGTGGAAGTTATGGGGGATGAGGCTGTAAAGGTGAAGAGGAGGAGGGGGAGAGATAAAGGGGACAACAGCAGTAAAAGAAAAGAGAGGTTATACAGGAGGAGGAGGAGGAGGCAGACAGTTATGGAGGAGGAGGAGGAAGAAGGGAGAGGTTATGGAGGAGATGTCAGGAATATTAATAGGGGTTCAGGTTTACCTGCAGGAGCCCATTCAGCCCCAAACACATACTGTCACTCTGATTAAACATCACCTCACCGTCTGCAAGTGTGTGTGTCTGTGAGAGGAGATATAAACCCGCGTAGACACACACATGCAGATATCTTTAAGCTTTTCATCATGTTACACACTCACCCAAACACACAAAGCAGCCTTTATATAGAGTCTGTCTAATCATGTCAAAAAAACTATTCTGTCCTGTTTTCCAACGTCTTTAAGAGGCAGGCGGGAGGGTTCATCAAATACAATTTAGCCCTTGTCTGGAAGCATCACACTGCCTTACTGTAGCTGAAGTGCAGATGGAGATTACAAATGAATCTGTTTCTTGTCTTGAAGACTGAGGGACATATGTGGTTTAGAGATCCAAACAAGTTTAGCTTCCTGTGTGGGATCAGATCTTCATTTGGACTTTTTTATTAGCGTTTTACGTCCTGTAGCTGTAGTTTATGGTTATCCATGTGATTCCAGATGCCTGAGGAACAGGCCTTCTGCGTGTTGGTGAAAATCATGTACGAGTATGGCCTCAGAGCTCTCTACAAAAACAACTTTGAGGATCTTCACTGCAAGTTCTACCAGCTGGAGAGGCTGATGCAGGTTAGTGATGCAATGTTTGATAATATTGGAAAAGTAATGGAGTGGAATATCACAATGCAGTGGAAGGTTCCATCATGCTCAGAAGACGACCCTGACTTCATGGATGACCAGAGAGATGGATGATATACTGTAGTTGTGAAATAGCCACTAGTTCTGAAGGTGCTTTTCCCCGCAATGTATTCTGATTATAATTTCAGAACTATGGGACTCCCCTGGGTAGTCTCATGTTAACCAATTTACTTCTTTATGTTTGTCAGTTTTGTCAAAATAGAACAAATCAGACCCCTCATCTCAATTCTCACTTTGTCCTGCTCCCACTGAGGTTTGTGTATTCCATCTGTGTGTCACACCTCTTTTATGTCACGAGTGCTCAAACACTCCTCGGGCAAGCCTCCTCTCTCCTCACTCCTCTCTCCTCCAGGAGCATTTTAGGAATTGAGGCGTCCTTCAAAATGGCGTGCTGAGATCGATTTCTGGCTCACAGGCAGGAGGATGTAGGAGAGAGGAGTCAAGGGGGCACAAAATAGAGAAGTGAAAAGAGCCCACAGTAACGTCACTTGTACATTTAAGGATGGACCTTTCTGCTGCGCTTATTTCATGTACTGTATTGTTTTGTGTCTTTGATAAACCAAATCTAACTTTGAGCATTAAAGCATGTAAACCTATTATCATAGTGACACAAATTATAATTATGATGTTTTGGATGTTTCTTGGCTGAAAGGTACCTTGATGTTATTATATTCACAGACTTGTACTTTTACTCATCTTAACACAGTAGTCAATCTTCTGGACTTCCTATTTAATTGAAAGAGTTTCATTCCGATCCAAGTTGTAAATGTGCTTCAGTTGTAACTCACGCAAAGTTGTCTCCAGGAAAAATTCATGGTAACTTAATTCCAGAGTCAGGGGCTCTTTCCACCTCCTCTTAAGTCACTCCCAGCTTTTTTGTATTGATCACTGCTTATTTTCTTTGTTCATTTATCACGTTTTTACACACCTGTAGCTCTAGTTGAAAATATTATTAATCTCACCACGTGGCAGAAATTTGGCCTTGGGGCAGACACTGCAATTACAGCTCAAAATTAAAAATGTTAATCAGTCATTTTGTCCACTTCATAACTTTAAATGCCATGAAATTCAGTCCACATATTCAGCAATCCTAGTTGTACAGACTAGTCTCAAGGACCATTAATTTACACAACATTTGAATTTCAATTTCTTGAGAATGAAGTTCCCTTTGGCAGTTTCTTTTAATTAACAACTGAATGCAGGGTTTGTACAGTTACTCATACTTAGTGCCAGTAAAAAGAAAGACTAGCAGACAGTGCAGATAACCATACAAAATGTGTTTGTGTTTTCCATAAAAGCAAGGAAAGTTCATGTTATAATATGTAGAGCATGTTACTGGTGATTGCATCATCTACGTGGGACAATATATTTGTTGTTGCCTTGTTGCCTCCTTTCTGTTCATAGAACATAATATGAATTAATTCTAATTCTGCATGTGTGAGAGTTGCAGTCCCAGTAGGCTAAACGGCATTCTTTCTGTCTGTTAAGGCTGATGATCCTGGTGCTTTTAAAGTCCCATCCCACTCAGGTATTAGAGCCTAAATCCACTCACTGAGTAGGGTTTAATTTGGACCTGTAATCCACCCTGGCCCTGCAGGCAGTCATTTCTCAGCATCAATATCAAGGCGGTTAGCATTGACTAGATATGCTCAATGTAAGGCTGTTAGCATTGACTGCTAATTATTAGCAAACAGGTGGGAGCTCACTATCTGATCATGATGGCAAGTGTTGGTTGCCAAAGTGGATCGCCATCTAATTGAATCTTTTATTCACTGTACATGCATGGACTCCAAAACACACATACACACTTTTCTACTTGAATGCTACAACTGTCCTCTCTCCACATGTATTCTTATATCTTAACCTAAACAGAAATAGATAAAGACAGATAAACAAGAGCAAAATATGGTGAGTGAATGATAAGTGGAAGAAAAAGATTGAATTTAGGAACACTCATCAAATGATCAAGTACACAGATTATATAATACCAACAACAATGCTGAATTCAGTTGCTCTTACACGTTGTGCGAAACAGATTGCTTTAAGGACAAAAGTAAAATCAGTCATCCTTATTATAAATTTGTAAATGTCAAATTTTGTGAATGTAGCTGCTTTGTATAATGCAATATAGGGCTGGGCGATATGGCTGAAAAATGTATCACGATATATAAGTGTATCAGTTGATATAAATAATTATTGATTTTTTTTTTTAAACCTAGTTGGAAAGAAGAATAAAGGGGGGGTCAAGCACGTGAATAAGATTCTTGTATCCAGACTTCTCAACTGTTCTCAGCGGTAGCAAGTCCTTCGCTAAATGATACGCCACTGCAGCCGTTACTTCTTTATAACGTTTTGATGTTTTGTCGTATGGCACTGCTGCCGAGTACCTTTCCATGGTGGTCGGTTGCTGCTTGTGTGGTGTTCCACTTATACTGGCAGATGTCGATGGCTGTGGCTGTTTGACGCTGCTGTACTCCAATGAGAGCGGCTGAGGTGGTAAAATAAATTTGTCGTATTGCCAGACTTGGTAGGGACGACGACCTTGCATAGTTTGCAGACAACATCGGTCTGACTCTTGTCGGACTTAAAATATCCGAAATACTGCCAAACCGGTGACGTGGCCTTTCCTCTTTTATCCACAATTTCGTCTCGTGCTGTCACTCGTGCTGAGCGAGTGAGTGTGTTCATGTCACCAATCTTGCTTAGCTGGGCTTGGAGAGGTCAAGAGGCTAAAGCCCCTCCTCTGCCTACATCCTATAGAATGCCTTGCGGTTATGGATTGGGGTTTTCTTCCTGTTTTTTTTCTAATTAGTTCAGTGAAATTATTGACATTCTATCAAATGTATTTTCTATTGATATTAATCACATGTCTATCGCCCTAATGCAATATATTTTCCTTCTCCTGCATTTACTGGAAGTTTAACAGTGTGTGCAGTATGTGAATCATGTTTCTGATGGTTTGGCAGCTGGGACGTGGAACTGAATTGTGTTATTTTTTACTTATTTAGTTCTTTTGGCTCTCCTCAAAGAGATTATCATCTCAGTGATATGACATGATTTAATAACGTATGAGCGAAAATGAAATAATCTAAAATTGAAATGAAATGCAGGGCTGTGCTATTATATCTGAAACATCTTTCCTTGCCTTATCTTCTATCTGCTCCTCCAGGAACAGCTTCCAGACCTGTGGTCCCACTTCCAGGAGCTCAACCTAGAGGCACACATGTACGCCTCTCAGTGGTTTCTCACCCTCTTCACTGCCAAGTTCCCCCTGTGCATGGTTTTCCACATCACTGACCTGCTGCTCTGTGAGGTAAAGTTTGACTTACTGACTCACCAGCACTGATTCATCTGCATTGTGCTCCGTGGTTTGATCTAATATCTTCCTAGTGTAATCAATAGGGTAGCGCTGATCAGGCTTTCAAGGGTCGATGCGATCTTTGATTTAATGTCATTAGGGCCACTTGACCCGATACCAATCACTTGTTCTAAACATTTTTACATAAAGGTTTCATATCAGATATCAGCCACTTTGCTTTTGTTTCATTGGACTCACGATTTAAAAAATATTAACAAACACATCAGAGGATGAACGATCAAATTGTGAAAGAGCAGTTCTTTGAAACAGTCTTAGAAATCCTTTAAAAAAGTTGTTGTACATGTTATTTTGTGGCCTGTCATTAGAAGGCATGTGACTTGAGTTGGCTGCTTGACATTCTAACACGCTGACATTCATGGTAACAAAACTCTACTACCTAAAAAAACCAAACTAATCTGACTGAGCAAAAGCTTAAACTGAATTTCTCTCGTAAGCCATAGCATGCTCACGCGGACTACTGGCGCTCATCACGTGGTGCACACAGTGATTAACAGTGTCCTCTCGAGTCTGTGCGTAGTCATATAGCACTTCTTTTTTAAAGTGCTAGAGACTAATATACAATACAACAAAATGATGCATAAATTCAAATTCAAAGACCAATGGGCAAGACATCAAAGTAGTCAAACGTTTTTTGTTTTGTTTGCTTTATATGATATAACACTATACCACATAATGTAATGGTTGTAGAGTAATGACACCAGCATTATTTAGATTGGCTCCCTATAAACCTGGCTTTCGTTATTCTATTTTGTCTGCCACTGGGACCAAAATCTCCCTGGAATAAGAGGTCTGAGGGGGATCCAGCCTATGTTTCCAATTTGAAGTAAATAGTACAATATTTTATATAAACAAACAGATGATAATAAAATACTTTTTAGAGAAATGTGAATCTCTTGCTGGGCTCCTGGAGAGGAAATCCCTGAGAAATCAATAGTTCAGCACTCACGTAAGTAACAATGGATATACCTGGAGGGGTTTCTCTCGATCTGAACCATAGCATAGTTTTTTGTTCCACTGACTGACCATCTCGAACAAATACCAGGTTCTTATTTTTTTATTCATTTGACCATTTCATCTCAGCTGTATGATTTGGAGACTCAGGTGAACAGAGCTTTCAGCCGATCACCACCTGCTGGTGTGTCAGATCAGATGGCAGGTAAAGCTGCCAGACAGACCTGCTGAAGCCAAATGTGTAATGAGGGTGCAGTGGGACTGTGACTGAGGCCCTTCTCTTGTGTGGGAACATGCAGCTGTGTGTTAGGAGGATATAAAGCCAGCGTTACAGGGGTCAAGGACCCCTGAGGAAAACCACACCCAACATGAGCAGACAAATAAGAGGCATCAATACAGCAGCTTGAGCTCTGTCAGAACGTTTTTTCTAGGTGATTCAGCAAAATAGTCACCAATTGATTGATTGTCACACCCTCTAAAGGTGTGTAGTGTGTTTGTACAAATGTAAGAAAGAACTATTGTTGTAATATTTTTGGAATCTTTGTCTTGCTCTTAGTTTCATTCTCATAAAACACTACATGAAACAACAAAAGTCAAATGCCCTTTTTCTTTCCGCTCCCCTCCACCCTTTTCTCTCTCTTTCACCCCCTCCCTCCTTCCCTCCCTCTGTCCTCCTATTGGCCTCAGGCAGAACAATTAAAAGTTTCCCAGGTCTTTCTCACCCAATGAGCCGCATGATGAGAATCTGCTCGTTAAACCAGAATTCTCATCTCCTGCATCCCTCCCTGTCAGCTCTCCTCTTCGTTGCTTTCTCAGTCATCTTCTCCCACTCGTTTATTGCTTTCTTTATCTATCATCTTTCCTTGTTCACTCTCTCTGTCATTTCTATTTCCTTGCCAATTCTTCAACAACTTTTTAGCTGTTTGTTTCCTTTCTTCTGCTGTCTTCTCCTGTGGCTCAGTCATATTTACACTGTAGTCTCTTTATCATTTTCTGTTTTTTCTCTTAATCTTTTCTTTTTTCTCTCTTTATGAAGCTGTCTGTCATTGCTTGCTCCCGGCAACAGCTTTACTTGTTTGCCTTTTATTCATATTCTTTTTAACTTTTCATCTTCCCTTGTTCCCTGTGCTTTCCTGTATCTCCTTTCTGTCCTTGTTCCCTTTCTGTGAGCTGTTTTCTCTTTCATTAGTTAATCTCTTAATCAGCTTTTGTTTTTTCTTGATGAAGTCTCCTTCTATTATATATTAGCAGATAATGCTGATAATTTGTTAATTTATTTCCTCGGCTCTACTTTCCCCTCACAAAACTTTCTCTTTTGTATTTTTGTATTTTTCTTTACTCAACAGCATTTCTAGAAACAAAAAGTCTTACATTTTGCTAATGTTACAAAATCTTAACCCAAGGCTCAAACCTTAATGTTGTGTTTTTTTTTTTTTTTGGCTACATGTAAATCGCTTTAGAGTCATTGGTTATTACCAAACCAACCATTTAGTGCTGCCCAAGATTATTTTTAACAACGCAGAATAACAAATCTCATATCTCCCCTTCCTGTATGCTTATCTCACTTTCCACTGCATGAATGTGTCTTGCTCTGATACACACAGTCTGAGATAATCTTCCTTTCCCCCACACACACCTTTGATCCTGCCTCAGCGCTGTAGCACCATCTTGAGGCCCACAAAGATAGGTGTGTGAAGGCAGGCCTCTCTTTTCTCTTTCTCCAGTTATATTTAGAGCTGTCCAGATATTTTTAGCTCCGTGTTGCCATGTGAACTGGTTGTCATGTAGACCAAGGAGCGGGTGTTCCCATGCAGAGCTGACGTCAGCTTTACATTTTCTTTATTTCTGTGTCAAAATCAGAGGCATTGCATAAACAAAGAGGGAGGAAGAACATTTTGTCAAAGGACTGATGCACATGTTAGTGATCAAGCAAAACTTACACAATAGTTAGCTCTGCACAATAATCAGTGATTTCTATAGAAATATAATACATGCAATTGATTAAACAAAGCAAACTTCTAGCGTACTTTGTTTTCTTTTTTTTGCCATTTTACTTGAGGACGTATCATTTAAAGTCATACTTTTATTTATTTTCTTGGTTTTTCCTTGTTATTTTGTGTCACTTTTTATGCCAAATGTTTTACTTTTAGAGTAATGCAAATATTATTATGACTGTTGCTAGTTATGTCATTAACTCGTTTTTGCTGTATTTGTTTCCCGAGGTTGTTAAAAGTTGTAAAAGACAACATTTCCAGCTAAAAGTCCATTTTTTAAATTTAAATTAGGATGATCAGGAAATGCATCTGCAGCAGAGCATCCCATCATTATACACAGAACGGTGTTAGTACTGGCACCATGGGAAACCTTTTCAAGGAGTGTTGATTTGAAATTGAGGAAAGATATTGAAACTCTCCTAAGTAGCAGGGAGGATGAGGAAACATAATAATAATTCTACCTCTCTTCTTTATATACTGATGCGCATTGATGTGCTGTAACTTGCTGATCTACATCAACATGATAGTTTTGCCATTTGTTTTTGTATTCATATGTAATTATTCTCTCTCTTCCAGGGTCTCAACATCATCTTCAATGTAGCCCTGGCCCTGCTCAAGGTAAATAGTCACTTCATTCAGTCATTTATGTGGAACGATCTTGTTTAAATTCTCAATCAATCAAAAATGTCTTTTAACCCACCCAGTTTGTTTTTGTTTAAGATCCACTTTGCTTCAATCTAAAGGAAAAATAAGTTGTATATGATGATTTATGAATTCCATTCATTAAAACAAAAATTGAAAAATATATTTCTAGCATTAATTGCACATTACAGCAAAGATGTGCCAGTTTTTTTTTTTTTTTTTTTTAAGTGGATGTTACCACAAAGTGCACACCAAAGATCTTAGGAAACATGACTGTGCAAAAGAGTCATTTGCAATAGTCAGAGGTTAGACTGATTGTTTATTGGCATTTGTTGCCCCCTAGTGTTCAATATCTGAAACTACATCTGGAAGTGACGAGGCTGCTTTGTCCTAAGCTCATCATTTTAAACATATGATACAGTCTGTGTCACAACAACTGTATATAGATGAATGTAAATTAGGTTTTCAATTTGCCTTTACATTGTTAGTATGGAAATACAGTTATGGATGCATACAGGATTTCCACACAGAGGTTAATTGACAGACTGAATGAGACCATCAGATATTCCATAAAGAAAAAAGGGATGTGGTTTAATAAACCTAAACTAAAAATAAGATCAATTTAAAGGATTGATATATTAAAAAAAAGATACATATATAAGATATATCTATATAGATCGTGATATCTTTGTTTAACAAAGATAAAAGAGACAAAGATCAAACCTAATTTTTTTATTTAAGATCAATCATGATTTTAGTCACAGCCCGTAGCTCTGTATCACTCAAAATTTTAAAGCACTAATAACTGTTTAGCGGAAGAAATTTAAGCTCACCAGATCTCATAGATAACAGCCTCCTAAATACACCTACATTTTTCTGTCAAGTTCCCTGCATCATTCCATGGGAAATTAAAGAAAATGCTGAAACCTCGCAATGTCAAAGAAGGAGACAGAAAAAATCCTGGATCCACTCCTTTATCCAGATCAGAAAGTCATGGGGTCTATTCTGGGTGGAAAGCCATCCTCCAGTCAAGTGTCGCGCAAATATGTTCCGTAGTTTTTGTGTAATCCAGCTGACAAACCAACCAACCAACCCACAAACAAATGGACACAGGTGAAAACAAAGTCTTATTGGTGGAGGCAATTAAATGCATTCCAAAAATAAACTTCTCAAAATGCACTTCATGTCTACATTTTAAGTGTAGTAAGAAAAAGAAACTTAAAGACTATCTGCTTGAGTTTTTTGATATATTACCAAACCAAACGGTATGTTGTTGCTGTCGAAGTAGAATGGTGTAAAATTACTAGTTGTTGTGTTATCAGATCTGTTTGTGGCGGGATGGATCAATGAGTTTTGGCGATGACTGCATCATATTGCATGTCGGTGTCTTGTTGTTTTATGTGGGCATTAATATCATTTGACAGACCTTGTGAAAGTCATGTTAAACTTATAACACAGTGATGAAGAACAGGATCATTTGTCTTATGTATTCCATGTCTTCTTTTTACTGAAACCAAATAATCAAATCATTTAGTGTCATGTTTTGGTTTATATTTTGTTTAATAAATTTATCAAGTCGAAGACATCTGTACATTTTTTTAAGACTGAACACAAAGTTGACATAAATGGAAAGTCAGGCAAAGAGAGTTGAGCTCTTTTAGAAGATCAACTAGCTATTGAAAATCAGGTAATTGCACATTGAAATGTAATTTTCATCTTCTTTTAAAAGGATACACGAGTGGAACTTGATAAGTAATTGTGCTATTAAGTGATGTATAAAGGCGGGCACTGCTCACTTTTCTCCTTCACCTTTTTCTGCCAGCCCCCCAAACCATCAGGGCTGCTTATAACCCTTAAATAATAAAATTATCTTTTATTAACTGATAATTGAGAGGAACAGTGAGGCTGCCATTGTACATAATCAGCCAATTATGACAGGAAAGGTTTTTAACGCTGACTAGATGTGGATTTCTTGGTCCCTCGATCAGCTCATTAGTACAATGTGTCATGTTGATTATTGAATTATTTCGCTGATTTAGCATAAATCCCTCAGGTGTTGCACTGATGGAAAAATAGGAGGCTAGAACAGGAAACAGAAAAATGTTTAACCAAGAACCAGTCAAGAAAACAATTAGAAACAGCCAATAATGTGTTTTCTTTCTTTCTTTAGTTTCCTACATGAAATAGTTAATAGTAATGATGATGATAATAATAATTATAATAATAATAGTAATAATAATAACAATAATAATAATGATAATGATAAATATGATGATACTGATTTTAAACTTCCGCTCCACTCGGGCTTTCCTCTCTATATGAATCATACATGGTTGGTTTTAAAAAGCCGTCCTGCTCTATGTTTTAGCAATAATGTATTCTGTGTGTCAGAGAGAGAAAGATGTGGTGCATGTGATGGTCGGGAATGGAGAACAAATGAGGATGTGAGGAGGGTGGAAGGGGCTTCCACTGCCTGCCTCTCATTGGCCAGGCATGACGGCATTCTCCCCAGAGGCTCCCCCCTCCCTCCTCCATCCGTCCTGCTCCTCTCTCCGCTCCCATCACCCCTCCCTCCATCTGTGTTCACCTCCCTCCCTCTCCTGCTTAGCGGCCGCCATCCTCATCACAACAGGAGCATAAGCTATAGCGTTAGCAATCTGGACCTGGAGGAGTAAAGCTGTGTGTTTTTAAATTTTTTTCCCTCCTCATCTTCAACACCCATGGATGCCTGCTCGGAGCCTCTTCTCTCCCTCAGTTCCTCGTTCTGTCTCTTCTTTCGCTCCTACTCCTTTACCTCCGCCTTCTCCTCTTCTGTGTTGGCTGGCTATGTTTTTCTTCACCACGCTACCTCTGTCCACCACCCAGACCTCTGCAATGGAGCCGCCCCTGCTAGCCGTTAGCTGTTAGCATCACAAAGAGAGTGAAAGAAGAGGTAGAGAGAGCAAAGGACTGCAGAGAGAGTGCAAAGGAAAGAGGCGTTGGAAAGGAACACTGGTGTTTCTTTGCATTGCCTCGCCTCAGCTGCTGGCCAGGACCATCACTCCTGATACCACAACACACTCGTGCACACACTCAGTCATTTAGCCTCTGTTGTTGAAAGGCAGAAGGGACTTTCCATCTGAAGGAAGTGGCTTCCCATCTAAAGAATCTGCTGACCGCTACAGACCGGATGACTGGCAGTTAATGGAGATCTGCCCAAGGGACAGACTCTGGAGTCCACGCTGGAGCATTTGACTGGACTGTGCTTTTGTTTGGTTTGGACCTGGTCAAACTTCAGGTCAGATGTTTAAATAAGTGAAGAGGAAGAGCAAAGATTCAGAGAGGCTATCGTGATACACTTCTTTCTGTTTTCTCAAACTCATCTTTCATGCATCGCTGGATTAGAACTGACTCATCTGAGTTCAGCGTCCACTCAGCCATAAACCAACACAAACGCATCATCATCTCCTGAAGGCAGAAAAGTGCCATACTCCCATGCGAATAGACCACATTTCAACTGCTTCTGCCATGTCGTTAAAACCGTCTGCTCAGGCTTAGACTAGGGCTCTTCAGATGAAAGGATTCGTACTGTTATTTCTGGCAATTTTACATTTCAAAGAAAGCTAAAATCCTGTCAGCTTCATACCAGGTGCAGCCTCCCATTTGGAAAAAGGGTCCAAAAATTATCGACTGCTTTGATGTCTCATCTCACTCGCACAAAGCCTCCAGCGCTAAGGCCACTCAGTCGGCAGGACTGAAGCGGATTTTCTCACCCTCTGTCTTTGAAGTCAATCAACGAAGAGAAATAAAAAAAAAGGTGGAGTACCTATCCACCGCTGCTGTTCGCCGGAGCAGCGACCCACGTGTTGAGCTGCTTTGTTGCTAGGCAACGGCGTACTGGATCGGAATTGGCTGGGGGAGTTTGGCACTGGAAGATGAGAGTGGGTGGTGTGACTGGATTTCAAAGTGAGTCTGGCAGGTAGCTGGAAGACTCAGCATTATGCCGAAAGCAGCGCCAATACATGATTTTCTGACTGTTATTTTGTCACACCTTATGGCCGTTACCGGGCTCTGACAGTGGCACAAGCTGAGTGGCCTCCACTGACATCTTGTCCACCTGTCCAAATTCTGAGGTGCGTAGATGCACTGGATCACACTCCATGTTGCATGCTTTTGATGCCCGGGCTCTCTCTGTTGAGTTGTGTTCCTTTAAGCATTACATGGCTTCTTTCCTAGCTGGCATCCTGAACATCAGTCTCTTGTGACAACGCCTGATGTGGCATCGTCATCCTCTCCTTCTACAAGGTCTGTCACCTCGGTCACCAGGACTCAGCCGGACTGGCTTGACAGTGACCTCAGGGCAAATCTCAGCTCAACTGATTTGAACACACATACCTGCTCGCTGTCCACGCCCCCTCCAACTCCAAGAAACCCACAGGGACGTTTGGACGACACGCTGGAGTCATCTGCCACCCTGGCCCCTGAGCGGGACCGCCCTTCTCCCTCACCCTGTCCCACCCCGCCACCATCGCCTCCACCCTCCCCTCCGCCATCTCCTCCCCCTGTACCTGCCTTGACCCCGCACCTGCCCCTTCCAGCAGTGCGCAGGGCGGTGGAGGATGGAGAGGGATCGACGGAAGAGAGGGCCCAAAGCAGTCAGGCCTCAGCGGATTCATTCTGCAAGGTGATGGGTATCCTTGGGATGGGACACCGGCTCTTCGTCCCTAAGCTCCTGGCGGTGAGAGAGGGGGGACTGGGACACGGATACTGTATGAGAGAAACTGAGCATGCAAGGATGGTCTGGTTTAGTGTTATAAAAAATGGTTTGAAGTTGTACTTGCTGATAATGAATAGACCTACCGCTGAGGACAGAGGATGGGTAAATAGCAGGAGAGCAAGTCTCATAAAACTTTTGTCACTTCCCTTCTTACATTAGCCAAGCAGGGTTGTTTCACTTAAAAACCTTAATGTCTTTTGAAAATGAAGCTTGCACATTTTGCTGTGGACTTCTCTGGTGTCACATCTATTAGATGGGTTGGCGAATGTAAAATATTTACCTACAAGAGATGGTTTGTCTTTCAGCTCTCTGCTATGAGCCTTTAATCTTACATGAATAGTCTTGAATGACAAAAAATGATACAAGAAGCATTGGAAATACAGATGCCAGCTCAAAAAACGTCATGCTGCCTGAAGGTTTTGTTTATACCAGTTTGTCCCACTGTCTCATTTATTATGAGAATTTAAGCAGCAAAAACATGGTCTAGCCTGGCCTGAGTTGACAGAAAAAAAAAATACAAGTGTGGTTTTTGAGTAACAGTTGTTCAGCCATGTATAGTTCAGTTAGTAATATCTCTGGGTAGGTTCTCGTGACAATACATAGTTTCACCACAAGATGGTGTCATTTGTGTTTGTGTGTTTCCAGCATGTCTGAACCACATTTTTGTCCAAATGCACCCTTCTCCACATACTTAACACCAGTTAGAGCTTCTGTGTGTGGCATTTAAAACATCTTGACATTTGTTTTCAATGCAGAGGAGTGCTTTCAAGCATCTACCTTTCCAGTCCAAGCGAAGTTTTTTGGTTGACTATTATTCTTTCCATCACATTCTAAGCATTAAGCGTGTGCTCCCAGCGATTTAAAGAGTCTAAGATTTACCTCAAAGTGCTTCGAGCTGAAAGTGATGCAGGATCATGTCAGAGAGACACCTGAAAGGAACTGAAAACTAAATGGCAGAAGGGAAACTGCAAGCATCCCTTTGCACTGCATCCCGACATGAGAGCAAGTAGAAATGATGGTAGGAAGTGACTGCATATTATTAGAGATGTGAGGTGATCTCTGAGTTTTTAGCCTCCATTTGTGGATGGTGAAAAGTGAAAGTGATGCACTTAAAATAGGGAACAGATTATATGATGATTACAAGTAACCAATCCAGTCCACTGCTGACCACAGACTGTTTAACTGCTCAAACAGCTGTAGACTCAAACTCAAAACAAAATAATAAAATCATCATATCAATCAATCAATCATAAAACTGCATCGTCACAGTGGACCTAGGTCTGACCTTAAAATGATGATACTCTTATAAATCTGATCATCTTTCAAGAGCAGAATTGTAGTATAATATTGATAATTTGAATAGAACAATTAGCTGAAGGTCATAGTGCAGTTGATTTGTTTTGTCACACAGATCAACATTTCCTCCGTGAAGTTGTTTATAATCTGTCTTTTCTGAATATAGACATTTAATGACAGCCAGCAGTGAGGAGAACAAGCTGTTGGAAGTTACCCTTTAGCTTTCTGTCTGAATCTTAACAACAGTTTCTTCTCTGTCCCCACCACCACCACCACCACCTCCTCCACCACCTCCTCATGTCTCGCTCCAGACGTCTAAGGAGGACCTCTTGCAGGCAGACTTTGAGGGCGCTCTCAAGTTCTTCAGAGTCCAGCTCCCTAAACGCTACAGAGCTGCAGAGAACGCCCGCAGGCTCATGGAGCAGGCCTGCAACATAAAGGTATGGACCTCCACAAACAAGCACATGCATCTGCTATCCCTAAGTCCTTTAATACTTACTTTCCTTGTCTCTTAATATCAAAGTTTCACTGTAAAATCATAAACCCCAGAACTGTAGTATAAGTGCGTGAAAATGAGCACATTCACAAATCATTCCTTGAGTGACTATGACATTATTGAGTCCAAGCAACACAATAAGGAATTCCTGTCTTGGCATCTCCCACTGAGACACAAATGCCTTTAACCAGAGGGGTCAGAAGACCTGGAGTGTTTTAAGAACAGTTTTTGCTCCTAAGGGGTTTGAATCATTGACCTTTTGGTTGACGTACAGGTTATTCTTTACCACAGAATTGTCCACACTGCACATGACTGTTAAGCAGTTTATTGGAGTCCTTTATCATTTGTTATTTGCACTGCACTTGAAAGAGAATCTGTCAGTCAAAAAGACCAGATAATACTGTGACATTTTCAAAGTTTTTGCCTTACTTTATCTTAAAGAGGCTCTGTGGACCTTCTGTGTGTGTTTTGCTTGAAGCTGATTGTTTATGTTGAGACTCCATTTCTAAAGAAACGTAAGCTACAGTCGTAAAGTTTATAACTTTCTGCACTGCAAGAAGGAACATTCACTACACAGTGAATGTTAAGAACAGGGAAAGCTTTGATAAAGGGGATATTCTGAGGGTTGGAGATGCTGGACAAAGATGGGAGGAAACTCTCAGATCATCACTGCAGTCTTTAAAGTGGCTATAATCAAATGGCAATGTGAAACAATGTCAAGAAAGTGGATGTAGTAATGGACCTACACAGACTTATTCTCCTTAATCTGCTGCTCCCCCATGAGCTTCATAGCGAGTTTTAGCTAATTGTTTAGCTGTCCGCTCCATAAATTTGAGGTGTTGGTTCATTCTCACTGCTATTATGCGTTATCTTCAGTCATAACAGACAGCTTTTTTTAGGGTAAAAGCTCTAAAAACCCATGGTACACTTCCTGCTGAGCACCAAACTGCAGAGACACAGCTAGCAATCAGCTGGTGAGCATAGTAAAGCATTTAGCAGCATAAGAGCCAAAGATTACACAGATGGTGGAGACTACAGAGAATATTGGACTTACACTTGCCAAGTAGCCAGAAGCACTACTCCTAATGAAACTTAAGGTCTAACATGTAGTTTGCCATATGCGGGCACCTTTTACTTTGTGCCACATTATTTTTGGGTGCTGCTTCTTTTTTCTCTTGTCTGTTGTCGTTTATTGGGCTGGACTGCAGTCTCAACGTAGCTGATAAAATATGGCTTCCGTGGATGATGGTCATAGCTTTTTTTACTTGTGTGGTCACTGAAATTCGCTTACACCGTTGCATGCGCGCGTGCGCGCACAAACACACACACACACACACACACACACACACACACACACACACACACACACACACACACACACACACACACACACACACACACACCATGCGTTATCATCCTCCTCTTGACCTTAATGAGCTGCTGGCATCTAGGGAATTTGCTGAGGTCCCCAGAGACCAAAAGCAGTACACAGTGTATATGATGACTGTGTGTGTGTGTGTGTGTCAGCAGAGTGTGTTGTGATAGAGGAAGGAAAGACTTGACTGAGAAAGATGGGGGAGATAATCATCCTCCCTCCACCCTGCTGCTCTGTTTCTCTCTCCTGCTCGCTCTCTGTCCATGCCTCTCTCTGTATCTACACAGTTAAAATTTCACATTTTAGGCATTTTCCAGCTTTCTTCTCAAGAAAAACTTTCAGTGAGTAAGCAGACTGTGATGTGGTGTTGTGCTCAGTGGTATTTTGGCAGGACACATGGCTGTAAGTGATCCCCTCATGTTTGGTGTGTTTCTGTGTTTTTCGACATACAGGATATCCTGCTCTGTGACTCACTGTTTATCTCTCGTGGTTTGGTAGCATTTTGGCAGTCTTGCACAATCCCGCAGCAATACAATCTGTCATGTAAGGCCTCACGTTATACAAGAGGATGCATGCATTCATTCAATACATGTAATGTACATTAACATTCGCTTACTGAAATACAGACCTGTACAGGAGGGATCAACATGATTAGATAGCAACTATTCATTCATTGTTTAACAATTAAATTGATCACCATAATGATAATCGAGTTATCAGATTGAGTAATTATTTCAGAAAAAAAGTCCAAGTTCTCCGACTTCAGCTCCATAAATACTAATTATTTCTGGCATATAACCGTAAACTGAATATCTCTGGGTTGTGGACTAAAAAAGAGAAATTTGAGGATGTCATATTTGGCTTTGGGTAAAGCTGATCGACATTTGTAGCATTTTTTGACATTATATATACCTGATGAATCATCGATGAATCGTGAAAATAATATTCAGATTAATCAGCAATGAAAAAAAATCATAAATTACAGATCTAAACAACACAGCGTTCCTGCAAAGGGGATTAGTTATTCTGGTTTTCATGTTATTTTTCACCTCTCTATAGTGTCAAACGCATTTACAGGATTATGTACACCCTCAAACACACCAGAAGCAACTGAGTGCCTGGTTGTGCTCATGCAGGTGCACAGAGCTAAAACAGTCTGTCTGACAGGATGACTTGGTCTCAGTACAAACAGGAACACTGTCTCTCTGCTCATCTCTTGATCATCCATCGCTGATCTTTAACTCCCCTGCAGGTCCTTGGCTTCCTCTTGTGTTGGCATATTTATCATTTTACAAACTCTGCTCAGTTTGCCAGAGCCAATTTTTTTTGGTCATTCTTTTCTAGGCAGAGTGTTAAATTCATTCAGGCTGATTCTGCTTTCTGCTCAGTCAATAGAAATATCACAATCATCTAGTCACCCTGCAAGAACGCTGCAAAGTGCCTTAGGGTGTTCATGTCGCACTCTTAATTAGAAATGTATAATTTACTGAAGCTTTAAGGAAGAGGTGAATAACCAAAACGCTATCTCAACGCTGTCATGTTTCTTAAACCACTCACTCTTTAAAAATAAAATATTCCTCGTGGATAAAAGTACATAGAGCAAGTCAATAACAGTGAGAGAGATATAAAAAAAACCAAAAAAAAAACTTAACAGTGATAAGAAGGTCTCAAAGAAGAAAGAGTCTTCCTTTCCTTTCACTCCTCACTGACTGTTCAAGCAACCCAAAAAAGTACATACACCAACATATCACAGCAAATAAAAGCAATAGACTCTAACATTTGAGGAGCTAAATTCTGCCACTGCCAAATGTCTTCACAACTTCAATCGAACATTGATGATCAAAATGAGTTTTTGAATAATGACAATCAGAAAATCAAGTTAGAATTTGTCTAACTGTTTCTTAAGTTTAAGTCATTAATTAATTGGGGACACAGTGGCAAAGTCTATGCTGATACCAGAGCTACATGTATTTAATGTCTACTGTCCAGTCAGCTGAGATCAGACAGAAAGATAGACTGGAACCAGGGTGGAAAGAGAGTTAAAGCCATAATCATTTGTACATAATGTTAAGTGGTGTCTGTTAAATTAAGGGAGCAATAGTTGCTGTAATTTCCTTGGAATGTGTCGGGAAACCTCCTATATTCAACCACAATCAGAGAGAAAAACAAAACCAGCCTGTCCAAGCCACTTTGCTCTCTGCTCACCCCCCCCATATACATATTTTTCTCTGACAACGTCTAAATCGGATCAGTTGAACTATGTAAGCTGCTTAAAACATCGAAGGAATTCACTGGCACCTTGGCTTGATGCACACAACGGGCAGTAGGGTGGCTTAGCCTTTCCTGGGGATTATGGGAAGAATTTGAATTTCTCAGCCTTCTTAAACATCCGCCGGACCGCAGCTGGAGTGATGACTTTCCAGGAGAGAAATGTCGTATATTCATTTTCTGCCCAGGGTTTGACTGATTAATCCGCTCTTTACCAAATCCTTCCAACAGAAAAGCTTAACTTTAAGAGACCGAGGAGAAATAAGAGAGACGGAAGCATGTAGGGAAACTGACGGACAGAATAATTTACGGAGGAAAGATATAGAGTCTCAGAGAAAGACCTACATGGATGGATGAAGACTCTGAGGCTTCAGAAAGACTTACAATGAGATAGAGACAGGAATTTGCACTATAATGTAAGATATTAGATGGATCAAGCGAAAAATACATGGAGACAAACAAGTAAGCTACAGAGGGAGATCTAGAGAGGTTTCAAGGGAAATCTTAGTAGTATCTGTAGTTGGCTACCACAGTAACTTCTGAAAAGTGTTCTATTAAAACACTTTCAGACAAAAGATTTTGACTATGACTCTGATCTCATAGCCTTCAGATAGATGTCGTAACTAAACTTTTGATGGTACATGGTGTCTCTGTCTCAGCCACTGTGCCCCATCACCTGTTCCTGCACTATTCATTGAGAGGGTAGTATCACAAGTTTTCAACGCATAACTTTGTTATAACGTAATGAATTTTGTTTGTAGTTAGCACATACATCATGTCTGACAAGTTGTTACAAACCTTGGATTTGTATTTACGACCCTGGTGTTGGACTCAAACTGTGGGTTGCTTTAAGTTGAACGAATTTGCCATGAATTTGTCATTGCGTCAAACTGCTTACGTTTGTTCACTCCAGCAGAAAATGTTTTCCTGTCTGGAAGACTTAACGGTTACAAGGACACCTTACTTATAACATTTAATAAAGAATAACATAACAATAAAATGAACAATATTTTAAAATCTCAGTGCACTTTAGACCTGTCATAGAGCTGGGATGCTGTGACTTAGATGAACTTGCTTGTTTATTAACTAAGCTGACTTTTTCCTATGTTACACACCATATTTACAGAGGAAAGTCTGGAGTAAGTGCAGCTAAATCCCTACTATGAATATCTTAGACTAAGACTACACAAAACACAAAATAGTTGATTGATTTGATTATTCCTGCTCCCTTACCCTATGAGCAATTGAAGCATGTTAGGTCATCTATTATTTAGGTTATTTTTAAATATGTTTTATTTATATGTTTCTTATATTATTTACGTATTTTATATAAATAATTCAGTCTAGCTCACTAGATATTTTTGTCACATGCTCACTCTTTGCTATCATTGAGATTTCTCTAGAGCACAAGTTATTTTGAGTTTCCCTTGCCTTCCCTTTGTAGTACACCTGTGCTTTGTGTGCATGTGCTTTTTAGTTGGGAGAGTTTTTTTTATGTAAAAGCTGGCGCTCAGTAATTGTGAGAACCTTAGTAAATAAATCCTTCTCCTGTTACTTGCACAAGTCTTTCTTAACACGTCTAAAGGACATGATGGACGACAAACTGCACTTAATTGCCGCAGGGCTTGGAAGTCTTAGTAAATCTGATCTGGAGCAAGGACAAAAGTTAAAGATAAAACATTTTACTGGGTCATAGTAGAATACATTTAAAGATGATTCTACCTTACATGTCTGTTAAAGAGAATTCTGAAGTGAACCTTCATGATAGAGAGACATACTATTGAGATAAAGAGAAAATGATAGGGACAGAAAAAATCCAACGGTAAGAGAGAGAGACAACAAAGTGAACACAGATAACTCAGGGTTGTTGAGGCATTTCTGCTTTCAGAGGGAAACAGGAGGAGCATGTTGCCATCACAATAGCCAGGTTGTCAGGCAGTGTTTAGCTGTGGGGTCCATTGGGAGGACGGTGCATTTCTCAGGCATCATCCAGGACAGGCTTGAAGTTGCTTTCACTTCACTTCCTGGGTTTTACTGTTGAAACGATGTGCAACTACGAACGACAAGTCACTGTGGTTGATCTGACAACTTCCTTCCTATCTCTCTTAACCTCAAACACACACACACACACAGCGTAGATGTGTAAACACGGCTCTATCTTTATTTTTGCCAGCAGCAGGAAACAGAATAAAAAGCTCCTGAATATAAGAGAGTGAGAGAGGGAGAGGTACTCACTCAGTGGAAAGGAAGAAAAAGCAAACTCATCCTCCTTTGTCACACACTTCTAGCGTTACAGAGAGGGAGAGAGAGAAACAAACAGGTGTGTTGTACTGCCCTCTCGCTCCCCCCCGCCCCTCCTCCTCTCAGTGGGCGGGGCCCAGCTCCTGAGGGACTCTTGAAAGCAGCCAGTCGCCTCCTCCACTCTCAGAGAGAAACAAAACCTGTCAGCTGCACTCCTATCCTTTTCCTTCTCCACCTCCTTATTCTCATTCATCGTCTCCTCTGCCTCCTTGCCGTTTGGGCCAAAGAGGAGTCAAGATGATGCAGGAGGTGTCAATCATGGTGGCTTACGACGCTCATGTAGTCGACCGGCCGGGCGAGGAGGACACCTTGGCTCGCTTGGTCGCCCACTCCAGACCTCTTAGAGCTCTCAGACCTGTGGTAGGTCTGTTCTCCCATCACTTTGTTTATTTCTTTCTTCGACTGTCTTTCTGGCTTTATCTATTTTTTGTTCCTTCTTTCATCATCTTTTTCCCTCTCTGGGTGTAATGAGTGTATTCCTGTTTAACTCTGTTCCCAACTTTTCCGACTCACCCTTATCTTTTGCAGTTTTTAGGTAAGAGAACTAGAAGGAGGAATTGAGCTGCTTGTTTTTCTTTTTCATCTGGTGTTGTTGGTTGTCCGGTGGTTTGCTCTCTTCTGTCGCTAGCGTTTTGCTTGTAAATTTGTTCAAAAATAGAGGTAGAACCATGGAGGTTTCACAGAAAACATGCTGATTTCCATGAGGTACACATTGTTGACTCATGTATGAATCTGTGGGCATGTTATGTGTTCCTATCGAAACTGTGTCTGATTCTTGAGGTTACCAAGCTGTGTCAGTCAGTCCAGACGCAGAGCTCGTTTGTGGTTGTCAGTTTGTTTCAATTACTGATACAAATCTGGAATCAATGGAGATGTTGTGTCTCCCTCGCTCACTGTGTGTGTGCGTGTGTGTGTGGATGTGTTTCCCTCACATGGGTAATTTGATTCCATGGCCTAGTTTCTCCTCAGATGCCCAGTTGATTTACCATTGAATTTTAATATTCAAACTCTCGGACTACTGCTTTATGTAAGAGCAGGGCACCCTTCTCAACACACACACACACACAGTCTTTTTCTGGTAGTATAACACCTATTATGACACTAAAGTGTGTGATCTCAGCTTGGAGGTTTGGGACCAATTCCATTTTCTGCTGCTGGGATTCAGGTCAGTAATCTAAAAGTGGGCCTGGTACCATTTCCTGAGGCTCCAAGCGTCTTTAACTGCCTTTAAAGAAACAGAGTGGCCCCTCTGTCCTTAAACTGACCTCTGGTATTTACACTGATTGATTGATCATTGATTTTTTTTATTGTGTCATCATGCACAAATAATATGCAAATAATATGTATATAACATGCAATGCAATTACAGCGTATTCTGGGTGAAATCTCAATTCTAATTGGCTGTAGGATGACAATTTTCTTTTGACTAGTGCATTGCCCGTAGGGAGCATGTATTCCTATAGAAAAGTGGGAGGTTAAGTAGCTTTATCATGGATGGCCAAATGAGGTTGTGTTTGAAGGTGGGACGTCAGGGATATTTAGGTTTGTTGTGAAACTTGATATTCCAGGGTATAATTGACCGTTTTTGACTATTTTTGATGTTGCCATAATATTTCACCTTAAAAACGATTTACCTTGCCTTGCTTGGTGTCATTATTTTCAGTACAACCTCACATGTGTGACTGTACAGTTATTTTTTCATTTTGACATACTGTATTAACACAATAGACCTAAAATCACAAAAAAACATAAAATCCGAGTGGGAAAAAGTTTGATTTCTTACTGTGAAAACCACAAATATGTTTAACGAACCATTTTTGTTACTTATAATGCAAATATAAGTTGTTGTTTGCTAAATTTGTTCATACGTGTTTGAAATTTACAGTTATATCTAACTATTTACATTTAAATGCAGGCAATGCCTCAGGCTCAGGCCTCCCTCAGCTTCCCTCAGACTCCTTCCTGCCTGCTCCACATTCAGCAGTCTCCTCATTGGTTATACTCATTAAACAAAAAAATGACTCCACGACACCAAACACTACATAACACACTAACTATACACTCCAAACATGCTACGTGTCACAAATCTCTCAACTCTCAAAACTTGCTATCACTATCATTGTATCTATCACCGTCGCTGTTTGAATCTTGCTAGCATAACGTTAGCTGTCTGGCTAGCAGCTGACCTAAAGGGTTCAATAACCTGAATGGACTAGTTCATTTTCCATTGCTGAGCTGAAACCAAAGTGTGTCCTATTTACTGGAGCTGTGAACACATATTCCATTGCACAAGAACTTTATGAGACTATAACGATTGTTCCAGCTATTAGTCAAACCCTCAGGTGAGTTATTGCTTGAGAAAAACTAATATTTTGTTTAGTAGCCACTACCTGCTGCTAACTCTAGCTGCCCTAAGCTAGTCAGCTCAGTTAGCCCTACAGCTAGCAGTTCAGATTGGAAACTCGGGTCCAGGGGAGTGTTGGTGTTACACTGCTAGCACAGGTTTGGACAAGGATGAGATGAGCCAGTTGAGCTGAGCATGCTAACTTCAGTAGATATCTCTGCAACATTTCAATATTTATTCACTTTTTGTTAGAATTTTTGTAAAAATGTTTTCAGCTAAAAGTTTTACGTATTGCCCTTTTAAACATTGTTTGTTTTGTTTTTCTGCAAGTGTAGATGAGATATTGTCCTTCCAGGTGTACCTTATCAGGAATGAATGGCCTGGATGTTGACCATTAATTCCTGATAATGGACACCATGTCAGGCATTAACGTTTTTTCCAGGCTTCATTAGCAAAGACTCACTTGTAAGGACTTAAATTAAACATTTTTTACATTATTTCATTCTATCATCAGTGAAGCAAAGCATTTCTGGATTTTGAACAGACATTTAATCAACTACAGACAATCCTAACTCATCATCAATCATAATAGGATTAGGCTAGTTTCAACCCTAAAAACGTGCATGGTAGTATGTGTTTGTGTCTTCCAGCAGCCATTTGTGTTGCTGCCTGTAGCAGCCTTGAGTGAGATGCTGAGCCCTCAGCAGAGCAGGCTTCACTGTGCCCCTGGAATTTCAGGAATAACACTGAATGAAGTTTTAGATATTTTTTGATGTGGGGAAAGTCTGAAAATATTCTGGAGTTTGACACTTGAAACACTTTCCTGCACTACTGTTGATAACTTGTGCATGCTGGTCACCTGAGACTTGTAACTTGTTTTGCGTGTTCACTGACTGTAAGTCATTCTGAATAGATAAAGCCGCTACATGATGAAAACAGAATGTGAGGGCAGCAGTCTCTCTGAAGGCCAGGAAAGTCAGGGTTCAAATTAGTGTATTTTTATAGAATGCATGTCCCCACATGTGTAGATATTTGTTGGAGCAGATGGTTTTCAGTCCAACTAGACTGGCAACAAGACCTTAACAGCAGATTTAGAAAAATAGAAGCACTTTGATTCAGTTTTTACAGAGGTTATGAAGCTGGGGATCCTGTGTGATTGTAGCTACAGTGGGTTTGTATGTTTGAATAAAGGTCTAGCCTCTAGCAGCACAGCCCAGTTTTGCGTTGCTTTTCATTACACAGTCAAGCCGTAGTGTTTGTGTATTTTAGGGGTGTTGGAGAATATAATCACTGCTAGACTTAAGTTTGTCCGTCCATGATTCCTGGTTTAATGTGTAACTCAAAGAGAGCTTCAAGCTTCACTAGCTATCTGTGAAACAAAAAATAAGGTAGTAAGATCTGATATTTAAAAAACTAACTGTTTCCTGTATTGTGCAATTACACACAACACTGAACAGGCCTCTTCTTTCTTATTGAAGTTCTGTGTTGTGTA